>MU262036.1:0-80468 GCA_020310875.1 Ceratopteris richardii | reverse complement strand
AACACTTCATGTCCGCCCATACTTTACAATTATTCATAGATTTTCCAAAATCATTAAGAAAATCTGCTTGTCTTATTAGGAAACAACCTAATACCTCTATATTTAATTGATACTTAATCCTTGTAAACAAATATGTAAGTCTTTAAAGTTAGCAAGGTACGTAATAGATTTACTATAAAATGGCAGACAACCAAACCATATAGTGGTCTAGATATGAAAGTCTACAAACCACACTATAAAAACAAAATAAAATGAAATTAAATATACACAACTACATATGCATATACATATACATACATACATACACATCATACATACATACGCATACATACATACATACATATATACACACATACAGATACATATATACATACATATATGCATATATATATATATATATATATATATATATATATATATATATATATATATATATATATATATACATATATATATATATATATATATATATATATATATATATATATATATACACCTAAAACACATATACACACATACATATATATACACATACGCATACATATATGCATGCACATGCATATACACATCGACATACACAAACATAGGCATACACATATATAATATTATATGCATATATATATATATATATATATATATATATATATATATATATATATATATATATATATTATATATATATAATATATATATATATATGTGCATATGTATATATATTTATTATTTTTATTAACATGTTTTTTTTTTATTGACTTACAGGTTTTTTATCTGAAAAGCTTTTACCAAGTTAGAAATTCTTCTTACCTCACATGATGAAATGAAGAAGAAAATCAACAATCTCGGTATAGATTGTATTTTATATAGAGGTGAATATGTAGACTCTTTGACATGTCCAAAATGTCAATCTCCTTGATATAAGGACAAAGAAGGTAAAATCCCAAAAAGGGTATTAAGAAATTTTCCATTGCCTTTATGGATTAGAAATATGTTTCAAAGCCCTGAATTATCAAAGCTTTTGTCATGGGGACATGATCATAAAAGTGCTGATGGAATAATCAGAATTCCCTCATGATAGTGTTTCTTTTCAGCATATTGATTCGACATGGCCTGAATTTGCACGAAATCCATAGAAATATAAAGTTAAGAGTTGCATTAGATGGGGTTTAATCCATTCTCCATGAAATCCAATAAATGTTCAACATGGCGAGTGGTAGTCATAAACTACAATCTTCCCCCATATCTTAGCATTAAAAAGGAATATTTAAATCTTTCACTTTTAATCCTAGGAAAAAGACAAGTTAAAGATATGAATATATATCTTGATCCTCTCATTGACAATATTCAAGAGTTATTGAGAGGTATTAATATCATTGATGTATCAAAAACCATTAATGAAATACATATTATGGTTCGTGGTATTGTGGCTTGGAGTATTCACAATTTTCCAAGATATGGTTGTTCAGGTATTGATGTAATTTTTTATTCAATATGCATACAAATAAATGTGAGTTAATCAAAAGATATTTTATCAGTTTCATGATGCACGATTATCTACTAAGGGTTATAAAGCTTGTCCGTATTGTGGTGATTGGTTGAGATCAATCTATTGAAAGAATATCAACAAAATATTTATCTTTGACATTGATGATTCTTGTCTGATGATAATCCATTAAGATCTAAAAGAGAAGCGATAAATTGTAATGGAAAAGCTTGAAACAGGTCAGTGTCCAAAACCTATAAAGCCTATGGATTCGTACAGAAAATGAAGAGATGGACCTCTTATGGATTGAGAATAAAAAATATTGAGTGATGATGAAGATAATGAGTACGTGAAGAGAGCTAAAGGAAAATTGCACTCGTAGAGATGATACCAATATGATATTCTTTGGAGTATTGGAAAGAGTTAAAAATATGTCATCTTTTTTATCCTATGCACATATTCCAGAATATTGGTTATTCACTATGGTAGCATCTTCTTGGACTAAAAGATACCATAGCATCAAGGAATGATTTGAAAGATCAAACTCAAAACCAAAGTTATGGCCAGTTTTTGATAGACATCAAAAGGAAATGACTTATGCATCCACTCCTTGGGTACTTACAACAAAAGAGATACAGATTATCATTAATAGGATTCAATTGATTAAGACTCCTAGAGGATATGGAGCATCTTTGTGAAACATGTTTACTATGGATGATAAGAAACTTATCTGGATTAAAGATCCATGACTAGCATAACTTTTTGAAACATATTATAACTTTGGTTATTGATGGATGTACAACGAAAGGAGTACAACATGTGATAATCGTCATCGATCACTTATAAGGTAATTATGATACTTTTATATTTAATATATATGAAGATTTGACATCTTTTATTTTTGAATTAACTTCTTTATTATTTTCTTTTATGACATGTATAGGTGGATTATATCAAAAGAGATTGACAGAAACTCGATCCCATAAAAAAACGTGATTGCAAAGAGCTACTATGTTTGATGGAGAAAGAGCTTCCTACTTTATTTTTTGATATTAAGGTTCATTTATTAGTCCATCTTATAGATGAAATAGAGATTGCAGGTGTTTTCAACACTAGGTGGATGTTGTGGATCGAGCAATTTATGGGAATATTAAAAGGTTATGTGCGACAAAGAGGAAACCAAAAGGGTCCATGGCAAAGGGTTGGATACTTGAAGAGTGTATGTATTATGTTAGTGAGTACCTTGAAAGAGTTCATCAAGAGGCTCCACGTGCATGGACCAACAAGTCTTCTTCAAAAATAAAAGATGAGGGATTATCAGGTAAGGGAGTTCCATTTTTATTTACACTTCAAGAAAAAATGATGTTTCTACTTTTGTAGCATATAATATAAAATGCATGCAAGCATTCCTTAGCTAGTACGAACACGAACTTTGAAATCTCCGAAGTAAAAGGCGAAGAAACAAAAGAGATAGACGTAACCTCAATAATAATGAGATTACAAATATATCTTATTTGAAGGATTGGCTATATAGTCGTTTTCGACGCGCCAATGCAAATAATGAAGAAATCTCTGATGATCAGAGAGAGTTAATGATACGTTGTGAACGAAAGGTAATTTTATTTTAATAATATTTTTTGTTTTTCATATCTATATATTAGTTTCTATTTACTAATTTAATTTCTTTTGCCAGCTCAAATGTTTACTAATATGTGGGCTTTTGGATAGCATATTAGAATTAAAGCCATTGATTCTTTACGTAAAACAGAGGATTGTATTATTGTTGCTTCTTTCAAGCAACTATCAAGTGATAGCTCAAAAGACACGAACCTTATAGATGGAAAGCTTGGTTACATGGGAATTGTTGTTCATATCTACAGAATATCATTTCCTACATTCACATAGGTAAAAAAACGTTTATATTTTTTATGATAGATTTTATTATTTTTTTAAGCACCTTATAATGGGTTTTTGCTTTTATATATATTTTGATAGGTCATTTTGAAGGTTGACTAGTTTTGAGTCGAGTATAGAGGTAGTAATTTCACATTAAGAAAAAAATTATCAGGGTTTTGGGAAATTGATTCTTCCAAGGTAATGCGATCTACTAAAGAAACATATATTCTTCCTAGGCATATTGAACAAGAACTTTTTTTAATAAAAACCCAGTTACAAGTCATTCATGGTCAACCTAGAGGTAAGTGATTGTTTGAAGAGTTTATTGCTAAAGAAATCAAAGAAAGTCCTCTTGATGATTCACTATGAGATACTGATACATCAACATATGAAAGAGAAATTAGAATCATTATACATGATAATGATACTAATCTTTTTGATGAAGAGGATAATACTCTACATGCTGATTCTAGTGATGATGAAGAGGACTTAATAGAAATTGATATTAACCCATCAATAGATGATGTGACTCATGAGAACACAGATTTAACAATAGAAGAAATATATGAAATCTATAAGTACAATAAAGATGAGACCTTATTGATGTCTTACCAAAATCTTGGCAATAATGAAAACATATGAGCAGATTAGATAGTAAATTCTACCTAGTTATGGATCAATAACTTGAAGCTTA
Source organism: Ceratopteris richardii (assembly GCA_020310875.1). NCBI lineage: Eukaryota > Viridiplantae > Streptophyta > Polypodiopsida > Polypodiales > Pteridaceae > Ceratopteris > Ceratopteris richardii. The sequence goes on along the minus strand of MU262036.1, from coordinate 76,398 downwards.
TGAGTGGATATCAAATAATAGATTCTTATTTATTCAACTAGAATATCGATGAATCCTACTAGAGAGATGAAATCATGTTCTCTTAAGTTAGAACATAAAGCTCGGAGGTATGCCTAATATTTTATATATAGCTTTATCTTCAAGGAGCAAATTTTTCTCATGTATGTATGCATATGTGTGCATATTCATGTGTATTATATGTATCCATGTGTTAGTATGCATATATACGTGTTTCATGTATATGTATGTATGTGCATGTGTGTGACATCTATACATGTGTTAGTATGCATGTGTATATTTGCATATGCATTTGTGTAATATATTCATGTATTCATGTAATATATGCAAGTGTTTATAATTATGTATCCATGTATAAGTATACATGTGTGCATGTAGGCATGTATATGTGATGTGTACATGCATATATGTATATGTTTCTATGTGTAAATGTGTACATGTCAATATGTATGCATGTACTTATATTTATGTGTGCATATAAGCATGTATGTGTGATGCATAATGTATCTACTCCATTTTATATTTATGTTTGTGTATCTACATAATGTTTATATAGCTTTATATATATTATGATCCTCGTTGGTTCGAGTAGCTATATGTAGAGGCCTAAGGCTAGGAGGAGAGACATCTCTCTAGAAGGAGGTCAGACGAATAGATGCAATGTGTTCATATACTTCAATCATATGGCTAAAAGGCTGAATTAGAGTTTCTAGATTAGGGGTTTGAAACCCTAATATCAAAATTAGTGTTTCTGAATTAGGATTTTCAAGGGACTTAATATTAGTATCATGAGAAAAAGTTTGAAGTCCTAGAGGGACCTTTTTTTTATCAGGTGATGATCAAAAGCATCTTCAAGTAACCATCCAAGATCATCAAAAGCTATAGCAAATAAAAGTTAGTCAAAAGGGCAACCTTGACAAATGGATCTCTAGATTTTCAAAGGGGAGGAAGATCAACATTAATGGAAATACCAAAATAGGCATTAGGAAAGAGAGTATTCATAGGCCTCATGAACTTTCTCCCAAAAACAGTATTGTTAATGAAGTCCCATTAAATTCTATCATAGGCCTTCACAAACTCAATTAAAAAATAATGCTTGGAATCTTTAGCATAATCCATACCTTCCCAAAGAGAAATGATAGCACCAAGAATATATTTATAAAACCTTTTTGATCATGAATGACAATTTGGTCCATATTAGGACTAATTCTTCTATCAGGAGAGGAAGCCAAAATTTTATAAACAGGAGTAATACAGGTGATGGATCTCCAATTATTAAGATATTCGTTTGGCCCTCTTTTATGAACTAGTTTATGACTCCACTGTTAAGGCAATCAAGAAGAGTTACCTTGGAAAAGGTCTCTTTCTAGAACAAGAGAATAAAGGGGGTTAAAACATCTTGAAGCAGAATATAGAATTTATTTGGAATACCATCATTGTCCGGTGACTTGTAGGGTTTCAATTTAATGATGGTTTCTTCAACCTCAATGGCAATGCTAGGTAGGTCTAGAAGAGAGACTAGACTTTGAGGGTTCATTTTCTTTCTCTTTATGGCAATATCAGCTGTGGCTTTCCTAGTAGTCTCCCCATGCTTGCTAGTGCAAGACAAAAAATTAATAAAGAAGTACAGATTCTTCTTCAACTTGTCCTTACAATCAATAGCCACACCTCCTAAATTCTTCTTTAACATAGAGATAAAATACCTAATGTTTTTTTTGTCTCATAGATTTAGCGTATGTTTTCTAGGTTTATGAACTTGAGCAGCCCAAAACTCTCTTGAAGAGGAGAGAGCACATTTATCCAAAAGATAATCTTAAAACTTGAGTCTGAACGGGAGGTCTAAAATCTTATCCTCGAAAGAGAGGTCCCTAGGAGCGAAGTACACATATAATGAATCTTACGGATAATTATACTATTTTGCTATCACGAAGAATTCCATCAGTATGCTTCTCGTGGCAAAAAATACTTTGAATGTCTCGAATAACCAATTCCCAAGCATTGAAGTAGGATTTATGAGAACCAAAGTGATGAATAAAGGTTTTTTTCATGTTCTCAATAACACATGAAATCCTGAGGAGAGAGATATGTATATGAGAGCAAATAGACGTCTACTATGACAATCTTTTGAAAGGAAAACCTTAAGAGGGAGATGGTTCGATAAATTAAAAGAAGGTTCAACTCAACACTTAATTTCCAAAAAGAAATTATGGTAGTTAGCATCATAATAACAATGATCAAGTTTCGCAGCAAGTCTCCTCTTTAATATTTCTATCAAGTAACCCGTATTTTGGGAAATGTAAGTCAGGTTTCTGGAATTAATAAGATTATACCAGGGAGTCGTCTTAGTACCAGAAATGGATGAACTGTTACCATCTTTCGAATCAATATTATCGGAAAACATATTAAAATCACCTATAAGTAAGAGAGGACCATTAAGACAAGCAAGCTCGTTCCAGTATTGTTTTCTCATAGCAGTATTATTTCTAGCATAAGTACTAACAATAATAATATCAAAGGGATGGTTCATAGTGAGACCAGAGCATTGATGAGTGGGACTATATTGAAAGGCCGAGATATGCTAGAAGAAACACCGATGGTGGTCCTACCCTTTATTAAATTGTGATAATTCGAGCACCAAACAAACAAATTAGAGGTAATATTCAGACTAGACCGGAGCTTATAGACTTCAAATTTAATCACTTGGAGGCACAAAAAATAGGGACATGGGGAGTAGTCCTTAATCCACAAGTTTATTGCATTGCACCAAACATTGTCAGTAACACCCTTAGCGTTGAGAGATATAAAATTTAAAGATCTCATTCTTGATAGAGAAAAGAATAAAGAAGGCTGAAACAATTGTAAACCCTTTAGTTACCATATTCGAACACATCAATAATGATAAGTCTAAATTCCCCCCTAAACATCATCTTAGAAGGAAATTTAGAACAACAGATGATAGAGACACATATCAATTCTTATAATTTTTTGAAGGTTTAAACATGGAGGCTGAGCTCTGACTGAACAAAGTCCTCTACAAGACTCATTGGGACGTCATCTTCATGAGGTTTTTCTTGAGATTAGGACTGGTACTGGTCATTTTCACGTCTCTCGAACTATGAGAAGAATTCATCTTCTTTTTCATGTTCATTGTAAGGAGGGTTAGAATAGGCAGGAATTATATGCATACATGCGTCCATCCCTCGTTAACTATTATAAATTATAGAATATGTTGAACAATGCATTGTTGGAGTGTAACATGAAATATGTTGAACAATGCATTGTTGGATTGTAACATGGAATATGTTGAACAATGCATTGTTGGAGTGTTCAATTATTATTGAACAATGCATTCTTAGAGTGTTAAATTAGTGATGTATTAATGTGTTTTTGATGTAGCAGTTGAAGGTTCGTGAGGAGCGTGCAAAGCGTGAAAGAGCGGATATCAGTAAACCGAATAATTATTATGCGTAGAAGGTTCTATTGTTAGAAACAGTTAGAAAAGTAATGATTAGAGTAAGGGTCGTTGTAGACCGCAGTTTCTGTTATTGAAAGCAATGGCTTTCTGTAAAAGTTACCAACTTTGAGTTTCACGCTTGCTTTTCAAAGCCGCCCTCATGTTATCACTCTTTTCGACGTAATCAAAATTCCTATAAATACATACACTCTTTGAACTGTCAGAACAGAGTGCATGGGGTGGGATTGCACCCAATCTTGTGTTTTGTCTCGTCTCTTGTTGCATCTATTCTTCTGTGTGTTTTCTCCGTTCGTAACCTCTGTTTGCGCGTGAGCGAAATCCTGACAACATCAACCTATGATGACTTTATCTTACTACATACCTGTGTCCACCCCTTATCAACCTATGTGAGCTTCTGAGATCCACTTTTGGCTTCTTCAAAGACCTTGCATTCTCGTCTGAATGATTCTTCGTTAGAATTGATGATTTCCTTTTTTTGTCGCAAACACCCAACATGAGATCTATGAGGTGAGTCATTTAAGGGATTAAATAGATTCGAGTAAATCTTTTCTTCGCCGCAGAGGGATTAAAGATAGCTGACCCCACAAGGTTTTTAGACTGTGGTCTTTCATTGTTACTTTTAACGTCAACAGTTTTACCCGAATTATTTAGAGTAAAATCCCTCACCCAATTTCCTTATTGATAGCACATGAAGCAGGTTTTCGGAAGATTCCTGTAGAAAACCTTTTGTTCATACAACTGTTTACCATCACAATATTTAATGAATAAATACCGTTTGATATCATTTTATATATCTATTTCAATGAAAATATGGGGTCCCATTTGGGACTAATGCCTCCTTGGGCCTTTTTCTCTAAAACTTCACTAAATAGTGAACCAAGATCGTTGATCCAATGGAGAAATCTAGAGGAAGATCCGAAAATTCAATTCAAACCGGGAGTTTGAAACATTTAGGGCCTTTCAAATCAAATCCTTCCAATCGCTTAAAGAAGGTAGTAGGTGTGTTTTTGATAGCCATTGACCCCCGAGAATAAACTGAAGCGTAGAATTGGATTCATCCAAAAAGAAAAGAATATAACAATTAGGTAAATACTGAATTTTCTTTACAAATAACCCTCGTTGCTCCGAATGAACACGAAACCAAATTTTTAACACCTCTTCTGGAGGTCCAAGGCTATTCCATTCATATAAAGCACTACGATCAATAATCAGAGTAACGTCATCGTGGTCAGAATCGTCACAAACCTTTTCTTCAACTACTTTTTGTTTTCCTTTTGAGCCCTCAGCATGCGAAGGGTTAACATATTTACTTGTTGTCTTCCGTACCGTTTTTCTTTGTCACGTCCGCAAATGATAGCAGGCTGACTAGATTCTACATCGCGGGCCGAAACATGGTATCGATTATAAAGGGCCTCATGGAGGGCCATGCCCTCCGCGAAGGGGGCGAAGGAAGGGCTCCCTTCAGCACAGCTACCAATCAGGACGAAACCAGAAGATAGGGGCAAAGCTTCAAACCGTCAAGAAACACCATGAAAATCGTTAATGTGGCACTACGCATGAGAGCACGGAAACCCAACCTATGAAAAAAGTCACCTTTATAAAGCTATGAAAAAAGTCATGTTTAAATGCCACGCCTAACTGAGAATGGACGAGGTTATAAGTCGTCATCTTGACGGTCTACGATGCCCTTAAATTTTCAAGTCCATCTGAAGATAATTTTTGATAAAAGGAAGTTCGGCCTTAGCGTATTCTCCGGGACTTTAATTAGAATAAAGAAGAAAAGTTACAAGTGAATGGGACTAGTGCCCATGGGACCCCCCAAATCCCACAATGCAGAGGAGGAGTACGGCAAGCGAGAGGGCATTGCAAATGAGGCAGACAAATCTATCATCTCTCTCATGTGGGACCCATTTGGGTTTAAACTTGTTGTTTTCAAGGAGATAAATATAGTGATGTCTAAATGGTGGAGACCTCTTATCTCTGGAGATTCTTTTACTTAGAAGAGACAATGACTTCTCAATCGACCATTCATTTGGAGTTTCCCTCCAAATCTTCGAAAGAGTCTAACCCCTGATGGCATTCCACAGCCTTGATGAGCAGCCTATCGCCTCACCCAACAGCGCATGTTGCCAATTGCTTTGGTTCGAGAGTCTCAGTACCCACATCACGTGATGCCTGATAATACGGGACTTGGGGCAATCGAAGAACAGCTGAACTAAATCTTCAATGCATCGATGGCAAAAGGTGCACCATGGCGGCACACCACAAATTTTGTTAGCCCTTGCATTGGACAAGATACCCTTATGCAAGATCTGGCACATGCGAACAAATTTTTCTGATCTGAATTATTGGGTGCCAAATAGACATGAACTTTAGTTCCCATCAAACTGTCGTCCAAGAAAGGCACCACCTCTTGTTAAGGATGTGATGAACATCTAAGGTCTCTTTGAAGTTGGGTATTCTGGATAGTTTCTTACCATTGCTCCATTTGAGGCCCTCCAGGCAAGTAAGATCCTATCCACAGAGAAGACAATCGATTGTGCGGTCCCACGCTAAACACCTGCCTTGAAGAAGAGTCCATTCCTCGAGGGTAACTCTATGTCTCGGGTCTAAGTCTTCGAACCTAATCCACTGGTTGGTCTCGTGTTTCCAGAGTTGTTTCCAGAGTTGTTTCCATTGTTTGAACCCCTTGTTCCATAGACGCTTTGCAGTTTGGAGGCTCCAAGACTCCACCGGGTGGGGGGAGAATAAAAGCGTGAGAATACCTATGTCCTTCTAACCATGGCCCAACAAGGTAGGGTCTTCCATATTTCTAAAGATCAATTTAGCCCAAGAGGACTCACTATTGCTCCAAGCCTTGATAAGCCACTTTGCCGCCAGCTTGTCAAGCAATCCAATGATATCGAAAATACAAAAGCCCCCTGAGTCTTTCGACCTAATGAAAGTTGCCCATTTGATTTTAGGAAGGCCCCTCCTTTTGGGGTCCCTAGTCCACAAGAAGTTTTTGCAGATTCTTTCCACTTTGGCCAACTCTTTCTCCTTGGGTCTCCAGCACGAGATAAAGTAAATAGTTGTAGAAAGCATAAATGTGTTAACAACCATAGAACGCCATGCCCTGTGATGCTTTAATAGGTTTCGGAGGCCATTTGAGGCGATAGCGAAGAGTAGTGGAGCCAGAGCGCAGCCTTGCATGATAGATCATTTTAAACGTAAAGGATTAGAGAGCTTACCATTGATATTTATTCTAGTTGAAGGGTTTTTTGGAAGAGTAGAAACCATCTTCGTGAACTTTTGGCTGCATCCAAGATCTTTCAGTGATTGAAGAATAAATTCCCATTCCAATCTGTCATATGCTTTGTCAAAGTCGATCTTAATGAATACCAGATCTTGTGCAGACTCCTGAGCAAACGCAAGGCCTTCCCAAATATCGACAATTGCTTCAAGTATAGATCTACCTTTGATGAAACCTTGCTGATCCTCACAAAGCCATGACTTTAAATGACGTGAGATTCTGTTGGCGATAACTTTGGTAGGTATGTTGTATCCAATTTGGAGCATGGTAATCGGCCCCCATTTTTCAATTTTGTTCTTATCTCCCCTTTTGTGAATTACCTTGATGATACCATTATTAAGACACTCAGGGAGGGCGTCGAATGAGAGAGCCTCATGCCACACCAGACACAGTGGGGTGGCCACCTCATGCTTGAAGGACTTGAAAAACTCATTTGTAAGGCCATCAGGACCCGCACTTTTGCCATTGGGAAGAGCATCAATAATCTCAATAATTTTGTTCTTGAAAATGTTAGCATCGAGAAAATAATTCATGTTCTGTGCGATTCTAGATTGAGAAACCCTTGAGATGGTTCACTTGGAGTCACGCCTGTGCGAGGAAAGAGGAGTTGAGACCTTGAGAAGATGGGTGAAGTGCTCGACGATGATAGATCTATTCTCAACTTCCCTACTACATTCGATCCCATAGTTATTGAACAAGAAGGGGATGGATTCCCTACCTTGTTATCTTTTGAGGATATTACAAATTTCTTTCGAAGGCTTATCGGCCTTCCCCGCCCACCAATCTTTCAAGAATATTTGAAAATTAATCCTTTGAACCTTCTCCTCGAATCTTAGTCTTCCCGTGATTTTCAAAAGACCTTATTGGCATTGCAAGTTACCTTTGTTCACAGGGAGTCCACCAATTGGAGATTTGGCTAGGAGAACCCCTTCATGTCTTTTACCTCGACCAGGTCAAGATGGAGCTTGATTTTATCCCATATATCTTTCTCCCAACCATCAATAATTTTCCCCTTGTTATTCCATCAGTCTTCAGGAAACTCAACCATGTTGAAGTCCCCACAAATCAAAACATTGTCTGAGAGGGAGTCTAGGGAAGCCCACGTATCGATTCTATCTGCTTCTCCATTAGGGGCATAAATTGAGACCACAGTGAAATGAGTAGGGAACCAAATAGAGGCAGCAATCCAACGATGATTCCGATCTTCATAAGTCGAGGTCAATCTGTCGGATAAGGAGTGACTAATACCAATTGCAGCGCCCCCCACCTCCCTAGGGTGAGAAGTGGAGAACCAAAGGTTTTTTGGAGAAATGCATTTAAGCCGTTTCTAGAGATCCTCTGCGACACTTTTAATCTCTTGTAAGTAGATAAAGTTGAGGTTGAGGCAATCGACCAAACGGTGTCCGATTTCAGATTTGTTTGAACTAGTTGGACCCCTAGATCGTATACTTACTTTATTACATTGTTCCTCCCTTGAAAAAATATTTTTGTCCTCGAAAATTGAGCTATATATCTACTGTAGGCGACCCCCGAGCCTCATATTCTAAAACTGGAAGAACATGGTCATGTTCTAGAACTGGAAGGAATGTCTCATCTCTGTGGTGGCATCCCTACCCAAATGATTCAAAATACTATCTCATTTTGCACTTTGATGAACTGAACAAAGTACAAACTAGTGAAAGTATAACAAGGGTGGATCTAAAAATATCCCTGGCTAATTCACACTTTCTCAATGTGCGATCTAGGCACAAACATGTGAACTGGGTAGATTCAACTTAGTAGTCTATTTCTAGCATAACTAGTGCATGGACTCCTAATACTTTGAGAACTCCTGATTTATTTGAATTTGGTTTTGAAAACTTGAAGTTTTGTTGTCCCAAACATCTAACTTGATGTTGGTACAATGGTTAACTCCTATCCAACAGTTACTTGATTTTTTCACCCGACTAAAGGACTACTTTATCTTAATGAGTTAAAAAATGATATATAGATTGTAGGAGAAAGTTTACCTTTTACTATGAGTCAAGCATACTATAACTTGACTAATTCAAATTCAAAATTAAAATTGTCTAACTTAGGACACTTTTCTCAAAGATTTTAGCTGAAAGTTCTTGGGAATTGTCAATCTGATGAGCAATTGCTAACTTGTCTAGTCTAGAATATACTCGACTCGAAGAAATTATTTATGCTATAACTTGAAGCAAACTCAATAAGTAAGTCCACTTAGACTTGCTAACCCTGGTCTTTTACAAAAGGAATCAGATACCATATCTAAGCCAATTCCAAAAGATTTGGAAAGCAAAAAGAAATAACTAAAACTATGTACAACCAATTCAAAATTAAAAAAATGTAAACTTGCTATGAGTCAAAGTCTAGATGACTCAACACTTTAACTTCTCAAATATTTGTTTCAACAAGGTATTGAAGCATTTTTCCTATCTTTAAGAGAAATAAGAACGATTCTCAAAAAGATTCAAAGCAAAATAAAAACATCATCCAAGTATAAGATACTAGTGTGGTAGCCAACATCAGTGTGTCGACCCACTGAGGTTCTTTTGATGAGTCTTGTATTCAAATAATGCTTCACTTGAGACTAAGTTCATATCATATTTAGTCTTTCTGACTCTTTACTGGAATGAAATTCTTGTGCATTTCTTTGAGTCAAACGAGTGAAGTTTCTAGGTTACATTAGGAGCTTGATGCTTGAGTTAGTCAATCAAATCCTTACTTGAAAAGATCAATTCAAAGTCAAATTCCAATTGTTTCAAAAATTTATGAAATATTTTCGAATTAACAACACTCTATCTTGAATTGTTTCAAGAAGATCTTGGAAGTTACTTGCTTCATATCTTCTATTTCCTTGATCTTGAAGTTAGCTTGAAATATCTTGAGATACTTACTTTTGACCTCCTTGAATGTGAACTCCATCTTTGAAGTTTTAATTCCCTGGAGGTTTAAACCTTACTTCAAGATGCAAACTAGGACTAAAAGATAATTATCATCCACGATCCGATGTCCCATACCATCTTTCCTATATCAATCTGAGTATAAAATGTGTTGTCCCATACCACCCTATTTTATATTAACATTAATGTGTGGGTGATACTTATCCTAAAGTCTAAACATATCTCTTGATAGAGTATCTTCTTGCTTCAATTCTTTACGAGAATTTTTGAGGTTTCAGGCATTATCTCTAACTTGATATTCTAGGTTTTGATTCCCTCACATGATCGTCTCACAATCACATCCTTTGCCTTGGAAACTTGAAAACCTCTTGATAGAATATCAATTCTTATTTTGCTCGGGTTTTCAAATGAAAATCGTTTTATAATTCCAAGTTCTTGAATTTCTCAAATTCAAGTCTAATTGGTTATTCTTGACCAATTCTATAGCGACAAGAGCTTTTAAATTCCGCTCATGCTTTCTGGATTTGTACCAAAATCCCTTTAAGGATAGGTAAACATTATGTTTTACCTTCTACAAACTTAGGTACCGTCTTCACGGTTGCAAACTACGTTCTTGGAATTTCTTACTCTGTTCAGACTTGGAACAACTTACTCTTTTCACATTTTTCCATTGGATAAATGCAACTTGAGTGAATAATTTCCAAAAGGAATTTTATTGTCAATACTTAGGTAATTATCTATAGAATAGTTCCAATCTCACATTCGTGGACAATCATGGTCAAGTTTGATCAAGTCTAGTTGATCTTGCGACTAGAATAAAGACTTAGTCTTTATCTTTAAGATCTCATGAACTATCTAAAGCTTCTTTCCTTACTTGTAGGCTTTTTAGAGATCTCTTCCTCAACTTTAGTCCAAGCATATATTGATGCTTCTCAGATTCCAAAGCTAAGAGTCTTTGATATACCTTTAGGTTATATCACTATTTGGACTTGAGTACCAATAGTTTTGGGAATAACTTGGAACTACTTCTAACAAACTTTTCTTGAAAGATTCTAGTCTCAAATCTAGGGAGATTTTGTCTTTCAAGAACTTTAGATTCCTGCCAAGGAATCAAGTAATACTAAGCAATGATTCATCTTCGAATCTTTTGCTTTAATAGAATAATCTTTCTAAAATAAATCTTGACTATTGAACAAGAAGATGACTTAAGGCTTTATTACTTCTCCAAAAGATATTCCTTTTTAATCAAGAAAATAGTTAACCAGACTATTTTCTTTGTTGGCTTATCTTTAAGAAATAGCTTAATACCTAAAGATTTCTTTGATATGTCTTTTAGGAAAATATCTTGATTCCTAAAGATTACTTGGGTTTCTTCTTTAAGCTCTAATTAGCTTAAATAAAACCAAGCATACTTTCCGACTATTGAACACTAAAGTTCAACTAATGCTAAACTTTTTTCCATCTTTTTGAGGTTCATCACTCGTCAAGATGAAATGAAAGAACAAACCTCGAAAGTTCCATGATTTATTTTTTTCAAATTTGGAACATATCAACTATCCTTCGAACTTGAAAGTATTCAACTTCTTAACAAACAATCATGCATATGTGAATGCCTGTTCTTGCATTCAAATGCACGTGAGTGCATGCATGTGTTGGCATTCTCCTTTCATGCATCAAACCTAAATTAAGGAATTCTTGAACTTCACATGTATGCATCCAATCATCCATGTCCAATCATCCATGCACAAATAGTCTATCCTCTACCTTACAAAAGGTTATGAATATATATATGCATAGACTTGAGTGCATCCTATTCCTTTTGCAAGCAAGAAGAAAATGTGTATGGTGCTTGAAAACATTCTCTTGAAAGGACAGATGCACCAACAATCTGTCATAGATGCATGGCTATGCTTGTATTTAATGAGCGTTTCAATATCTTTATGCTCTTTCATGTAGGTTTCAATGATTTGCATCAAGATTATCAAGAATGAAGTTTACTACCATACTTCTCTGATTAAAATGCATCCTACATGAAACTAGAGAACAAAAACAAACTATGAAACCAATCGTTAACTTGGAGAATACTTATCTTCGAATTGAGTTGCATCGTTCCATTGTCTAGGACGAGGACCAATCCATGCTTTGTAGCTCAATACGTATTGAAATCTGAGCATTCTCAAAAAAACGTGATGGAAATCCAAGCATGTTTGCATCACTTAGCCTCTATCGTTCCTCATCCTTGATTGATAGGCAGCTGAAAATCGTTGACTTTGGACACTTCTCGGGTTAAAAGTATTGATGTTGCAGGAAACACAGGCTTTTCTTCTATTCCATGGGCAGCTCGGGAACAATGCGGCCAAGATGTTCATCCCACAAGTAAGACTTTTTCTGAGCATGGCAGACGTATGAAATCTTCTCCCTTGGTTTACGAGACTAACGATCTTGAGTGAAGTTTTAGGTTCGAACCCCGAAAGCTACAGCTTGACGTTCCTTTGCTGTAGTTTTTATCTTCGTTGTATAAACTATAGGAAGAGAGAAAAGGCACGAGCATCGTTTGGCCCCTGGATAGAAGAGATTGCAATTTTCCTTGACATCATGGGCTTGAATCCTGGATGCCACAGAAAAGGAGCGCTTTTCTTTTGCTTGAATAGATGTTGCGGGCTTGCGTGTTTAGCACTTCAGATCTGGAGCCTCGTAACATGGGATTGAGTCCTGCATAGTGCTCTTCATTGTACAATACTTGCAGCCTGAAAAAAGTCTTCTGCGCGAGAAACCAAAAGAGTAGTTGCACGTTACATAAAAATTCATCGGAAGTTCGTGGAAAATTGTCTACAGTGATAGACGCTTGAATCGGGTGTTATAAGACCGAAACTTATCGGGTGCAATGCATGGAAATATCAAATAGATTAAAACATTTATGCATGCTTATAATATGCAATCGTGGCCATGGCTCTGCTCACGCTGCACGCTTCCTGCAATCATGGAGCGTCTCTGCACACGAAACATGTAGTATCAGGCGGGCATGATCGGATATATTTACTTGAATCTTCTTGTTTTGCTTTCCAAAACTTCCATTGCACCTCAGGTACCTAGCACCGCCATTGCCGACTCCCAAGAACTAGAGATTCTATCCTTCCCTCACCCGACTCCTCTGTAGAGCTTCAAGTCCAGGTTTGCAGATGATCAGCCTCGAAAAGGATGTGACATTCTCGTTCAGGCTCTGGAGAGGGAAGGTGTCACCGATGTGTTCGCATACCCTGGTGGGGCATCCACGGATATCCATCAACCGCTAACAAGGTCTAGCTAAATAAGGAATGTGCTCTACCGTCATGAAAAAGGGAGGTCTTTGCAGCCGAAGGCTATGCTTTTGCTTCAGGCAAAGTTGGGGTTTGCATTGCCACATCCGGCCCAGGCAGAACGAATTCCTGACACGCCTCGCTGATGCTATACTAGATAGCATTCCCATGGTGGCTATAACTGGGCAGCGAAATAACATAATAATCTAATTCTGATACTTTGTGCCCTCAGATGAAATTGCATGCGCCGAGCAGATTAGTATTGCAACAATTTCATGAGACGTTGCTCCTTTGCAACGTTTTGCTTAAGTAGAATGTAGAGAGAATAAAATGAATATAAATTATGGCTAGCAATCATAAAAGATGACTTGCGCCGTTGTGGTTAGACGAACTACAGCATGACCAATACGTCGTGAACTCGAGACTCCCACAAAACAGCTTGCTAGATCCATAATTTATTTATGGATTATGAAAATTATGCAGAAGAAGCACATAACATAGCGACGGATAAAAATTCGCTGCACTCGTGAAAACAGCTCACGGGAAATGCAAGATTATGACCACCACGTGCTAGAGAGATGACTCTCCTCCCAAGCAAATGCCTCTATATATAGCTCTCTCCAGGGGAGTGCCTTCTTGGGCAGGTGCATACTAGCCAGCCATGTGTCGGCCATGTAACTACATGTGCGCCAAGTGTCCTAGTCAACTCTAGTTAACTCAAGTGGATGCTTCTAGAAGGCTCTAGATCTCTTTGGGCAAAATACTTTCCCCATGTACCCCATGGGGATTGAACCCAAGACCTCCTCCTTCACATCCTTGAGACTTAACCACTGAGCTAAGTGGATCACTTCTTCACAAGAGTACAAGACCTCCTCGTAAGTCGAAACTCGAGATCTTTGGTCATACACACGGATGATCAACCTGTGTCCGATTTCAAATCTGTGTGAACCAGTCAGACCATTAGATCATAAACTTAATTTACTATAGAACCACTGGCCAAAAATTGCTGCTCTTGAGGGGTCAAACAAACCCTTGCAATTTAGCGAGGTGAGTTCCATTATTGATGGTTGGCCTCTTTGAGGGGAGGGACCCAATCTTTTTTTCTCTTGTGATCTTTTTTTTTCCTCCCAGCTTCTTGACTTAGGATCCTACTACTGACGCGGCTCTTCCAAGGCATGCCCGACGGTTGTTTCCCTTTAAGGTTTGACTTTTATTGCGATAATGTTCCTTGCTGCTGATCTTTGAGGGCTACCTTTCCTCCTACATCTTACTTCAGTGAATCCTTCTGAATCTCTCTCTACAACACGAGTTCCCTCTTCTTCCTCCATTAGAGGAGGATGAACCCGAGTATAAACTTGAGGGAAAGGATCTAGAGTCCCATGTGGTTTAAGTTTGTTTTTATTGGTACTTTCCTTCAAGGGGCAATCTTTGATCTTATGACCTTGGTGTCCGCAACGGAAGCACACATTTGGAAAATTCTTGTAAGTAACCTCCTATACCCAAATCTTACCATCTCCATAATTTATGGAGATCTTTGAGGGAAGGAACTAGTTCAAGCTTGTTTTAACACAGATTTGAGGGTGCCATTGTGCATTGAAAGAATATTGAGCTCCACCGTAGATTAACCCCCAACATCTTCTCTTGAGGCCATCTAACAACCAATCGGTAAAACGATTTCTCGAAGAGATCCATACAGAAAATACGGCAGATTGGAAAGCTCCACCCATAGCGGGTAACGAAGAGGCTTTGACCCGTTCGGATCAAAGTCTAGGGTCCACTTAAATAGACATAAGGTGGACCGGTGTCGGAAGGATTTTCTCACTTGAGTTACCATATGAAAAAACTAAAAATATTTTGCTTCACATTGATTAATTGATATCTCGCTCACATAATTTTTAATGCATTGGTTTAAAATGACTAACCTTTTCTCTCAGTACTTGCAGGAAAAAAGATAAAATAAATTCAAAATGAAGAGATAATTGATCCTTATTTTAACTCTTTTTTTTTGGGATCGTGTATATGTGCATTCATAAATTTAAGTATGGTTAAATATATGTGCCTATATTTATAGGGATGTGTATCTATATTTATATGTATTTAATTATGCATGCGTTTTTGTGCCTTTGAATATGAATGTGAATGAGGTTTTATGTCATATGTATGTGTTTGCATATATATACTTAAATATATATATATATATATATATATATATATATATATATATATATATATATATATATATATATATATATATATATATATATGTATTTGCATATGTTCTATGTCTATGTGTGTATGTGTTTTTGTTTACCTAAGCATGAGTATATATATGTGGGTTAAAAATTAGAAATAATATTATTTTCCTATATAGTTTAATCCCTAAGATAATCAATTTTCATCTTTGTAAGCGTTTATGATTAAACATAATGGTTGAAATTATTTATATTAAAAGAAAGATCTATATAAAGATTAGGTTCACAATAACCTAGTAATTAAGTAGCATATTTTTTATTGTATAATCATTTAGATTAATGATTTAATCATATAAATTAATAAATATTATAAATATAAAAAAATGTGCATACGTAAGTAGAGATAAATGAGTGTATGTTTGTGTTAGGTAATAGAATGCATGAATGTGTGTATGTTATCTAATTGATCACTAGAAATAGTGAGTTAGTTAAGATAAAAATGCATGCACGGGTTAAAAGTTATAAATATATATATATATATATATATATATATATATATATATATATATATATATATATATATATATATATAATTTGAGAGGAGTTTTTTCCTATTGATCTTCTTGCAGGTACGAAGAGAGAGAGTGAGAGACAGATGAATCTCCTTCATTGTTTGTCTTAGCATGCATGTCTCTTTCTCTCTTCAGTAAAGCCTATTGCCGTAAGTTTTTTGCATTTCTCGAAGCTCGCTTGCATGCATTTGCCTGGGAAAGGAGACAAAGTAGCAAAGTGCATACAGAGAGAGAGAGAGAGAGAGAGTTGTCGGTGATTCTCTGTCTACGCAGAGAGAGATGGAAAGGAGAGGAAGGGGGATAGAGATTTTAGTTTCAAACCACAGAGACATCGGATTTTGAGCTATTGCGGAGAGTTTCCAAAGGGAATAGCATTGCCTTACTCGTACATTCAATTCACTAAGCAGACGCGAAGGAGATAAAGATCTTATGCAGTTGCTTGATTTCTGGTCCTGCATTATTCAAGAATCCGTTGTGCATCACTCTTAAACGTGATTTGCAGGGTCTATGGGATAATCTGCTGGTTTTTGAGTTTTCTTGAGTATGATGCTCGTGAATAATTGTGGGGTGATATGCTATTTGTGTGGCTCTTGCATCGTATGTCTGTACGAAAATATGATTGTTGTTTGTGCTTTGTGGTTTATGAGACGCATGCAGAAAAAGGGGACTCTTCTCTGTGAACTTCATGTGGTAAGTGCGACAATGGGTGGACGTCTGACAGCAAAAACGAAAAGGTTTTTCTCCCGAGGGGCCATGACTTCCATGTTTTTTGTAAAACGCATCTCGATTGAATCTTGCGTGTATAACGATGAACTCCCTCTAATGCTTGTAAATATGCATGACGTGTCACAATATTGGATAAAATATGAATTCTATGGGACTTGGGTTATGGGCAATGACATTAGGTCATCGTGCTAATCCATCCCAACAAGGACAAGTGTTTTCTCTAGACTTGGCTCCTCAGGGGACCGCTCTTGTCGATCCTAGATCACCAGGGTTTTCTTTAACACCTTTCCAAGCAACAAGTCCACAGTAAGCCAAACGACAGTAGGTGTCCGCTGAAGGGTATAGAGAGGAGATCTGGTAGAAGATAAAATGGGTGTTGCTGCTGCTCAGATCGCATGCTGCAGTTGAGCACTGAAGCGGCAGAAAGATTCACAGAGAGAGAGACAGAGAGAAAGAGAGACAGAGAGTTTTCTTTTGCATCTGTTTTTTTTTTTAGTTTTCAACGTCGTTCATAACAAGAGGATCTGTACATATGTGTTCACAGATTCTTCAAATACCTTTGTGAGTGTGTCATTATATTTCGATTGCATTAACCTTTTTGTTTTCATTTCGATCTAGGATCCCTATCCGTGTCGATCTTTAGCGTAATTTGAGTCTGATATATAGCATTAGCCATAAAAGAAAACTTTATAGTATCAGCGTTGTCCAAGAGGCACATATGTAGCACGAAGAAACTTAGCTCTATGAGCTTATAGTTTGGGAAATTTAATTGCAGATCATTATCCCATTGATGTCCACATAGTGCTCAACTTTTGGTTCCTTGAGCTCCATTTTTGTACATTTTAAATTTACAAACAATGGTACTCCTGCAATGGAAACTAGCACCGGATAATGATCTAGGGAATGTGTGTGCGCTTATATTTGTCGACATTGAGTTGTTCTTGTCTATGATACTAATTTTAGGCATGGGAATATGGTTTTTCACATCCCATATCATGAGTATCTTTGAGATGGATCTGCCATAAGCGTACATGGGATGCTCCCTACATGGAATGCTCCAACCCTCTTAATTTTGTTGACAGGCAGATTTCCTCATCCAAGTGGAAGGAATGATTTGTTAATTGTGACAATCAACATTGTTTAGTTACCCATTCCGAGTTTCTAGCCATATTTCTGATTGTCAAAAGATATTTGAAAGATTTGAAGAGGTTGCAGTAACTTTCTCCCTAGAGAAATCTACTTTTGTTGTTAATGAAGTGCTGATAGTTGGACATTTATCCAGTTGTAGGCCTTATCCAGCAAAAGTTGATGTCATTAGTAGGATTTCGGAGCGGTGTCACAATGTTAGTGAGTAAGGAGATTCTTAGGTGCATGTGTTTTCTATGTCATCTGGATCCCTCACTTTGCTCATGTACCGAACCCACTTTATGATTTATTAAGAAAAAGAATGAAATTCTTTTGGACTGATGAGCATTCTAGAATAATGAGATGTCTAAAGCGATCGCTTATCAATGCTCTGATTTTGAAACCTATTGACTATACAAGAAATAAGCCTGTAATCCTAACCATTGAAACTAGTCCTATTGGTATAGGCTGGGTCACTTGGGGGACGCCACGAAGAATTGAAAAGGACTTTGGCAGCGAATCAACAACCATCATAGAACCTTTTTTTAATTTTATTTTATTTTCTAATAAAAGGAAGTTTGGCCTTAGCCTATTCTCCCAGACTTTAATTAAATTAAAGAAGAAAAGTTACAAGTGAATAGGACTAGTGCCCATGGAACCCCCAAGTCCCGCAATGCAAGGGTGGATTACGACAAGCTAGATGACATTACAAATGAGGCCGATAAATCTATCATCTCCCTCATGTGGGACCCATTTGTGTTTCATCTTATTGTTTTCGAGGAGATAAATACAGTGATGTATAAACGGTGGAGATTACTTATCTTGAAAGATTCTTTTACCTAGAAGGAACATGGATTTTTCAATCGACCATTCCTTTGGAGTTTGGCCAAGATTGACAACACATCGCCCCCTCCAAATCTTCCAAAGAGTCTCACCTCTGATGGCATTACACAGTCTTGATGAGCAGCCAACCACCTTATCCAACAATGCCTGTTGCCAATTGATTTGGTTCGTAAGTCTCAATACCCACATCACATGGTGCCAGATAACATGCGACTTGGGGCAATCTAAGAAAAAGTGAACTAAATCTCCGATGCATTGATGGCAACGCTTGCACCATGGCAGCACACCACAGATTTTGTTAGCCCTTGCATTCGACCACATACCTCTATGCAAGATCTGCCACATCAGAATGGACTTTTTTATCTCAATTAGGGGGTGCCGAATAGACATGAACTTTAGTTCCCATCGAAGTTTGGTCCAAGAAAGGCACCATCTCTTGTTAAGAGTGTTATGAATTTCTAATTTCTCTTTTTTAAATTGGGGATTCTAGATAGTTTCTTATCATTTCTCCATTTGAGGCCCACCAGGCAAGGAAGATCCTCACCACAAAGAAGGTGGGTAGTTGAGCGGTCCCATGCAAAACACCTGCATTGAAAAAGAGTCCATTCCTCGAGGGTAACTCTATGTCTCGGGTCTAAGTCTTTGAACCTAATCCACTAGCTGGTCTCTTGTTTCTAGAGTTGTTACCACTGTTTGAACCCCTTGTTCCATAGTGGCTTTGCAGTTTGGAGGTTCCAAGTAGGAGTATTAAAAAAAAAGGAACCAAATGAATGCAATGGACAGACGAGGTGCATGAAATTAAATCTGGGGATTGGCCGCCTGGATTATGTGGCCAATGGACACACATTCCCGAGGCGTTCGGGATAGACCAGTCAGTCAATCGCGATGGACACACGACCCCACAAGAAGCTATCGATTGTGTCTAGTCTGTCGATCATGACGGACACACTTCTCACGATGGACACACCTCTTTACTTCCAATCGATCGCGACGAACGAGCTACTAAGGTCGCACTGCTAGCGATGGACATGACGGCAAAATCTCAGATATGTTGGTTGGTGCATTAATGTAAAGTTTTGTCGTCCTTCCTGCACTCTCTTGTGAGCTCCGCTTCCGTGGCCAAGCTGTCAGCTTTGCTACCATTGGTGACGGACACAAGGAACCTCAGATTCTCCTTCCTCATTGTCTGTATCTTTCCCCACCATATTTGCAGACTATAGTTAGCAGACTAGCCATAGCCGCGAAGAATGAATGACACATTAGCGGTCCTGGCGGTGTGCGCTGGACAGATCACCAAGCAATTGTTTGTTCCAGGCGCTCTCTGTTACGGTGATATTCCAGTTGATCACTAGAATTAGTGTGTTAGTTAAGATAGAAATGCATGCACGGGTTAAAATTTCTATATCTATATATATATATATATATATATATATATATATATATATATATATATATATATATATTTTTTTTTTTTTTAGTTTTTTTTATCTTTTATTTTTGAGAGGAGTTTTTTCCTATTGATCTTCTTGCAGGTACGAAGAGAGAGAGTGAGAGACAGATGAATGTCCTTCATTGTTTGTTTAGCATGCATGTCTCTTTCTCTCTTCAGTAAAGCCTATTGCCGTACCTTTTCTGCATTTCTCGAAGCTCGCTTGCATGCATTTGCCTGAGAAAGGAGACAAAGTAGCAAAGTGCGTACAAAGAGAGAGAGAGAGAGAAAGAGAGAGAGAGAGAGAGAGAGAGAGAGTTATCGGTGATTCTCTGTCTACGCAGAGGGAGATGGAAAAGAGAGGAAGGGGGACAGAGATTTCAGTTTCAAACCACAGAGATGGGATTTTGAGCTATTGCGCAGAGTTTCCACAGGGAATAGCATTGCCTTACTCGTACATTCGATTCACTAAGGAGACGTGAAGGAGATAAAGATCTGATGCACTTGCTTGATTCCTGGTCCTGCATTATTCAAGAATGCGCTGTGCATCACTCTTAAACGTGATTTGCAGAGTGTATTTGATAATCTGCAGGTTTTTGAGTTTTCTTGAGTATGATGCTCGTGAATAATTGTGGGGTGATATGCTATTTGTGTGGCTCTTGCATCGTGTGTCTGTACGAAAATATGATTGTTGTTTGTGCTTTGTAGTTTATGAGACGCCTGCAGAAAAAGGGGACTCTTCTCTGGGGACTCTTCTCTGTGAACTTCATGTGCTAAGTGCGAGAATGGGTGGACGTCTCACAGCAAAAACAAAAAGGTTTTTCTCCCGAGGGGCCATGACTTCCATGTTTTCTGTAAAAGGCATCTCGATTGAATCTTGCGTGTATAACGATGAACTCCCTCTAATGCTTGTAAATATGCGTGACGTGTCACAATATTGGATAAAATATGAATTCTATGGTACTTGGGTTATGGGCGATGACAGCAGGTCATCGTGCTAATCCATCCCAACAAGGACAATGGTTTTCTCTAGACTTGGCTCCTCAAGGGACCGCTCTTGTCGATCCTAGATCACCAGGGTTTTCTTTAACACCTTTTCCAGCAACAAGTCCATAGTAAGCCAACATCGACAGTAGGTGTCCGCTGAAGGGTATAGAGAGGAGATCCGGTAGAAGATAAAATGCGTGTTGCTGCTGCTCAGATCGCATGCTGCAGTTGAGTACTGAAGCTGCAGAAATATCCACAGAGAGAGAGACAGAGAGAGAGAGAGTTTTCTTTTGCATCTGTTTTTTTTTAGGTTTCAACGTCGTTGATAACAAGAGGATCTGTACATATGTGTTCATAGATTTTTCAAATACCTTTGTGAGTGTGTCATTATATTTCGATTGCATTAACCTTTTTGTTTTCATTTCGATCTACGATCCCTATCCGTGTCGATATCTTTAGCGTAATTTGAGTCTGATATATAGCATTAGCCACAAAAGAAAACTTCATAGTATCAACGTTGTCCAAGAGGCACAGATGTAGCACGAAGAAACTCAGCTCTATGAGCTTATAGTTTGGGAAATTTAATTGCAGATCATTATCCCATTGATGTCGACATAGTGCTCAACTTTTGGTTCCTGAGCTCCATTTTTGTACATTTTAAATTTACAAACAATGGTACTCCTGCAATGGAAACTAGCACCGAATAATGATCTACAGAATGTGTGTGCACTTATATTTGTCGACATTGAGTTGTTCTTGTCTATGATACTACTTTTAGGCACGGGAATATGGTTTTTCACATCCCATATCATGAGTATCTTTGAGATGGATCTGCCAAAAGCGTACATGGGATGCTCCCTACATGGAATGCTCCCACCGTCTTCATTTTGTTGACAGGCAGATTTCCTCATCCAAGTGGAAGGAATGATTTGTTAATTGTGACAATCGACATTGTTTAGTTTACCATTCCGGAAGTAAAGTCAATCTCGTACGTGAAAGTGGTGTTGACCTAGGTTGCGAAGGGCTAGATGTGGAATATTGTACTGTGATACCTCCAAGTTCCAACCTTGAAATCCGTCTTCTGTAAAATAAAGAGGATCGTCTGGATATATTCCGACCTTAGAGAGAGAGAGTGCATACATTAGAGAGAGAGAGAGACCCTTCAGCGGACACCTACTGTCGATGTTGGCTTCCTGTGGACTTGTTGCTGGAAAAGGTGTTAAAAAGCAACCCTGGTGATCTAGGATCGACAAGAGCGGTGCCCTGAGGAGCCAAGTCTAGAGAAAACACTTGTCCTTGTTGGGATGGATTAGCATGATGATCTGCTGTCTTCGCCCATAACCCAAGTCCCATAGGATTCATATTTTATCCAATATTGTGACACATCATGCATATTTACAAGCATTAGAGGGAGTTCATTGTTATGCATGCAAGATTCAATCGAGATGAGTTTTACAGAAAACATGGAAGTCATGGCCCCTCGGGAGAAAAACCTTTTCGTTCTTGCTGTCAGACGTCCACGGATTCTCGCACTTAGCACATGAAGTTCACAGAGAAGAGTCCCCACACAAGAGTCCCCTTTTTCTGCAGGCGTCTCATAAACCACAAAGCACAAACAACAATCATATTTTTGTACAGTTACACGATGCAAGAGCCACACGAATAGCATATCACCCGACAATTATTCACGACCATCATACTCAAGAAAACTCAAAAACCTGTAGATTATCCCATACACCCTGCAAATCACGTTTAAGAGTGATGCACACCGAATTCTTGAATAATGAAGGACCAGGAATCAAGAAGTGCATCAGATCTTTATCTCCATCGCGTCTGCTTAGTGAATTGAATGTATACACAGAGGGTACGAGTAAGGCAATGCTATTCCCTGTGAAAACTCTGCGCAATAGCTCAAAATCCCATCTCTCTATGGTTTGAAACTGAAATCTCTGTCCCCCTTCCTCTCTTTTCCATCTCCCTCTGCGTACACAGAGAATCACCGACAGCTCTCTCTCTCTCTCTCTGTACGCACTTTGCTAATTTGTCTCCTTTCCCAGATAGATAAGATTCAAGGCAAATGCATGCAAGCAAGCTTCGAGAAATGCAGAAAACTTACAGGAATAGGCTTTACTGAAGAGAGAAAGAGACATGCATGCTAACACAAACAAGGAAGGACATTCATCTCTCTCTTTCACTCTCTCTCTCTTCGTACCTGCAAGAAGATCAATAGGAAAAAACTCCTCTCAAACAAAAATATATATATATATATATATATATATATATATATATATATATATATATATATAACTTTTAACGCGTGCATGCATTTCTATCTTAACTAACACATAATTCTAGTGATCAATTAGATAACATACAAACATTCATGCATTCTATTAGCTAACACACACATACACTCATTTATCTCTACTTACGTATGCACATTTTTTATATTTATAATGTTCATTAATTTATATGATTTAATCATTAATTTAAATGATTCTACAATAAATTAAATATATTACTTAATTATTAGGTTATTGTGAACCTAGTCTTTATATAGATTTTTCTTTTAATATAAATAATTTCAACCATTATGTTTAATCATAAACGCTTACAAAGATTATAATTAGTTATTTTAGGGATTAAACCATATAGAAAAACAATATTATTTCTTATTTTCAACCCACATACATATACTCATGCTTAGGTAAACAAAAACACATAAGCATATAGACATAAAACATATGCAAATACACATATATATATTTTAAGCATATATATGCAAACACAGACGTATGACATAAAACCTCATTCACATTCATATTCAAAGGCATAAAAACACATACATAATTAAATACATATTAATATAGATACACATCCCTGTAAATATAGGCACATATATTTAGCCATGCTTAAATTTATGAATGCACATATACACGATCCCAAAAACATATAATAGACATAAAATAAAGAGTTAAAATAAAGATCAATTATCTCTTCATTGTAAATTTATTTTCTTCTTTTTCCCTGTAGGTACTCCGAGAAAAGATTAGTCATTTTAAACCAATGCATTAAAAATTATGTGAGAGAGATATCAATTAATCAAGGTTGAAGCAAAACATTTTTATTTTTTTCATATGGTAACTCATGTGAGAAAATCCTTCCGACACCGGTCCACCTTATTTCTATTTAAGTGGACCCCAGATTTTGTTCCGAACAGGTCAAAGCCTCTTTGTTACCCGCTATGGGTGAAGCTTTCCAATTTGCCGTATTTTCTGTATGGATTTCTTCGAGAAATCGTTTCACCGATCGGTTGCCAGATGGCCTCAAGAGAAGATGTTGGGGGTTAATCTACGATGGAGCTCAATATTCTTTCAATGCACAATGGCATCCTCAAATCTGTGTTTAAACAAGCTTGAACCAGGTCCTTCCCTCAAAGATCTCCATAAACTGTGGAGATGGTAAGATTTGGGTACATGAGATTACTTACAAGAATTTTCCAAATGCATGCTTCCGTTGCGGACACCAAGGTCATAGGATCAAAGATTTCCCCTTGAAGAAAAGTAGCAATAAAAACAAAGTTAAAGCACATGGGACTCCAGATCCTTTCCCTCAAGTTTACACTCGGGGTCCTCCTCCTCTGATGGAGGGAGAAGAGGGAACTCGTGTTGCAGAGACAGATTCAGAAGGATACATGGAAGTAAGATGTAGGAGGAAAGGTAGCCCTCAAAGATCAGCAGCAAGGAACATTATGACAATTGCTACTTCAAATAACATGTAGTGTAACCTAGAAAAGGAGATTAATAAGGTCGATTTCCCATGGGATAACCTTTATGAAGAAGACCCCCTTGATAATACCCTTGGGTGCTCTACCAACAAAGAAGACAACGAGGAAGGTTACACCACGAGTAAAGAGGAAGGCTTCACTACTAGTAATGAAGACAACTCAGGTAGTGAAGACAACCCAGGCAGTGAAAGCTCCTTCCTTTGTCCTACTCTTTCGGTTTGCATGCCAAGCTTACTGCAACAAAAGTCAAAGCTTAAACGGAAACAACCGTCGGGCATGCCCTGGAAGAGCCCCCTCAAGAGTGGGATCCTAAGTCAACAAGCTAGGAGGAAAAAAGAAGATCACAAGAGAAAAAGAGATCGGGTCCCTCCCCTCAAAGAGGGCAACCATCAATAATGGAACTCACATCGCTGAACGTCAAGTGTTTGTCTTACCCCTCAAGAACATTAATTTTTGGCCAGTGGTTCTGTAATAAAGTAAGTTAATGATCTAATGGTCCGATCGGTTCAGACAGATCTGAAATCGGACATCGTTTGATCATCCGTGTGTATGACCAAAGATCTCGGGTTTGGACTTACTAGGAGGTCTTCTGCTCTTGTAAACAAGTGATCCACTTAGCTTAGTGGTTAAGTCTCAAGGATGTGAAGGAGGTCATCTTGGATTCAATCCCCATGGGTACATGGGGTGAGTATTTTGCCCAAAGAGATCTAGAGCCTTCTAGAAGCATCCACTTGAGTTAACTAGAGTTGACTAGGACACTTGGTGCACATGCAGTTATATGGTCGACACATGGCTAGCTAGTATCCACCTGCCCAAGAAGGCACTCCCCTGGAGGAGCTATGTGTAGAGGCATTTGCGTGGGAGGAGAGTCATCTCTCTAGCACGTGGTGGTCGTCTTGCATTGATATCATAGCTCCTAGGTTGAAGATCCATGGTGACCTTGATAGGTTCATAATCATCTTCAACATTTAGAATGATCATCTCCCGTGAGCAGTTTTCTCGAATGCAGCGAGTTTTTATCCGTCGCTATGTTATGTGCTTCTTCCGCATAATTTTCATAATGCATTAATGAATTGTGGATTTAGCAAGCTTTTGTGTTTCGAACTCACGACGTATTGGTCATGCCGCAGTTCATCTAACCACAACGGAGCAACGTCTGATGAAATTGATCCAGTACTAATCTGCTTTGTGCACACAATTTCATCTGACACAAAATATCAGAATTAGATTATTATGTTATTTCGCTGCCCAGTTATAGCCACCGTGGGAATGCTATCTAGCATAGCATCAGCGAGGCCTGTCACCAAATTCGTTGCGCCTGGGTCGGATGTGGCAATGAAAACCCCAACTTTGCCTGAAGCACAAGCATAGCCTTCGCCTGCAAAGACCTCCCCCTGTTCATGGCGGCAGAGCACATTCCTTATTTAGCTAGACCTTGTTAGCGCTTGATGGATATCCATGGATGCCCCACAAGGGTATGCAAACACATCGGTGACACCTTCCCTCTCCAGAGCCACAACGAGAATGTCACATCCTTTTCAAGGCTGATCATCTACAATCCAGAGCCTCAACGAGAATGTCACATCCTTTTCAAGGCTGATCATCTACAAACCTTGACTTGAAGCTCTACAGAGGAGTCGGGTGAGGGAAGGATAGAATCTCTAGTTCTTGGGAATCGGCAATGGTGGTGCTAGGTACCTGAGGTGCAACGGAAGCTTTGGCAAGCAAAAAAAGAAGATTCAAGTATATATATCCGATCATGCCCGCCTGATACGACATGTTTCGTGTGCAGAGATGCTCCATGATTGTAGGAAGCGTGCAGCGTGGGCAAAGCGATGGCCACGATTGCATAGTATAAGCATGCATAAATGTTTTAAGCTTTTTGATATGTCCATGCATTGCACCCGATAAGTTTCTGTCTTATAACCTCTGACTCAAGCGTCTATCACTATAGACAATTATCCACGAACTTCCGATGAATTTTGTATGTAACGTGCAATTACTCTTTTGGTATGTCGCGCAAAAGACTTTTTTCAGGCTGTAAGTATTGTACAATGAAGAGCGAGGTCAGGACTCAATCCGATGTCACGAGGCTGCAGATCTGAAGCGCTAAACACGCAAGCCCGCAACATCTATTCAAGCAAAAGATAAGCGCTCCTTTTCTGTGGCATCTGGGTTTCGATTCCCATGATGTCAAGGAAACCTGCAATCTCTTCTATCCAGTGGCCAAACGATGCTGGTGCCATTGTCTCTTGCTATAGTTTATACAACGAAGATAAAAACTAGAGCAAAGGAACGTCAAGCTGTAGATTTCGGGGTTCGAACCTAAAACTTCAGACCAGATCGTTTGTCTCCTAGACCAAGGGAGAAGATTTCATACATCCGCCATGGTCAGAAAAAGCGTTACTTGTGAGATGAAGATCTTGCCCGCATTCTTCCCGAGCTGCCCATGGAATAGAAGAAAAGCCTGTGTTTCCTGCAACATCAATACTTTCAACCGGAGAAGTGTCCAAACTCAACGATTTTCAGCTGCCTATCAATCAAGGATGAGGAAGGATAGAGGCTAAGTGATGCAAACATGCTTGGATTTCCATCATGTTGTTTTGAGAATGCTTAAATTTCATTACGTATTGAGCTACAAAGCATGGATTGGTTCTCGTCCTGGACAATGGAAGGATGTAGCTCAATTGGGAGATAAGTATTCTCCAAGCTAACGATTGGTTTCATAATTTGTTTTTGTTCTCTGGTTTCATGTAGGATGCATTTTAATCAGAGAAGTATGGTAGTAAACTTTATTCTTGATAATCTCGATGCAAATAAGTAAAACCTACATGAAAGAGCAGAAAGATATTGAAACGCTCATTAAATACAAGCATAGCCATGCATCTATGACATATTGTTGGTGCATCTCTCCTTTCAAAAGAATGTTTTCAAGCACCATAGACATTTTCTTCTTGCTTGCCAAAGGAATAGGATGCACTCAAGTCTGTGCACATATATATTTATAACCTTTTGTAAGGTAGAGGATAGACTATTTATGCATGGATGATTGGACATGGATGATTGGATGCATACATGTCAAGCTCAAGAATTGCTTAATTTAGGTTCGATCCATGAAAGGAGAATGCCAACATATGCATGCACTCACATGCATTTGAATGCAAGAACAGGCATTCACATATGCATGATTGTTTCTTAAGAAGTTGAATACTTTCAAGTTCAAAGGATAATTGATATGTTCCAAATTTGAAAAAATAAATCATGGAACTTTTGAAGTTTGTTCTTTAGTTTCATCTTGACAAGTGATGAACCTCAAAAAGATGAAAAAAACTTTAGCATTACTTGAACTTTATTGTTCAATAATCGGAAAGTATGCTTGGTTTTATTTAAGCTAATTAGAGCTTAAAGAAGAAAGCCAAGTAATCTTTAGGAATCCAGATATTTTCCTAAAAGGTATATCAACGAAATCTTTAGGAATTAAGCTACTTCTTAAAGATAAGCCAACAAAGAAAATAGTCTGGTTAACTATTTTCTTGATTAAAAAGGAATATCTTTTGGACAAGTAATAAAACCTTAAGTCATCTTCTTGTTCAATAGTCAAGATTTATTTAAGAAAGATTATTCTAGTAACTAAAAGGATACCAAGATGAATCATTGGCTTAGTATTACTTGATTCCTTGGCAGAAATCTAAAGTTCTTGAAAGAAAAAATCTCCCTAGATATGAGACTAGAATCTTTCAAGAAAAGTTTATTAGAAGTAGTTCCAAGTAATTCCCAAAACCACAAGTATTGGTAATCAAGTCCAAATAGTGATATAACCTAAAGGTATATCAAAGACTCTTAGCTTTGCAATCTGAGAAGCATCAATATATGCTTGGAATAAAGTTGAGGAAAAGATCTCTAAAAAGCCTGCAAGTAAGCAAAGAAGTTTAGATAGTTCATGAGATCTTAAAGATAAAGAGGAAGTCTTTATTCTAGTCACAAGATCAACCAAACTTGATCAAACTTGGCCATGATTGTCCACGAATGTGCGATTGGAACTATTCTATAGATTGCCTAAGTATTGAAAATAAAATTCCTTTTGGGAATTATTCACTCAAGTTGCATTTATCCAATGGAAAAATGTGAAAAGAGTAACCTGTTCCAAGTCTAAACAGAGTAAGAAATTCCAAGAATGTAGTCTCCAACCGTGAAGACGGTACCTAAGTCTGTAGAAGGTAAAACATAATGTCTACCTATCCTTAAAGGGATTTTGGTACAAATCCAGAAAGCATGAGCGGAAGTTAAAAGCTCTTGTCACTATGGAATTGGTTAAGAATAACCAATTACACTTGAATTTGAGAAATTCAAGAACTTGGAATTATAAAATGGTTTTCATTTGAAAACCCGAGAAAAATAAGAATTGATATTCTATCAAGAGGTTTTCAAGTTTCCAAGGCAAAGGATGTGATTGTGAGACGATCCTATGAGGGAATCAAAACCTAGAATATCAAGTTAGAGATAATGCCTGAAACTTCAAAAATTCTCGTAAAGAATTGAAGTAAGAAGATACTCTATCAAGAGATATGTTTAGACTTTAGGATAAGTATCATCCACATGTTAATGTGAATATAAAATAGGGTGGTATGGGACATCACATTTTATACTCAGATTGATGTAGGAAAGATGTTATGGGACATCGGAGCGTGGATGATAATTATCTTTTAGTCCTAGTTCGCATCTTGAAGTAAGGTTTAAACCTCCACGGAATTAAAAATTCAAAGATGGAGTTCACATTCAAGGAGGTCAAAAGTAAGTATCTCAAGATATTTCAAGCTAACTTCAAGATCAAGGAAATAGAAGATATGAAGCAAGTAACTTCCAAGATCTTCTTGAAACACTTCAAGATAGAGTGTTGTTAATTCAGAAATATTTCATAAATTTTTTAAACAACTATACTTTGACTTTGAGTTGATCTTTTCAACCAAGGATTTGATTGACTAAGTCAAGCATCAAGTTCCTAATGTAACCTAGAACATTCACTCTTTTGACTCAAAGAAATGCACAAGAATTTCATTCCAGTAAGGAGTCACAAAGACTGAATATGATATGAGCTTAGTCTCAAGTAAAGCATTATTTGGATACAAAACTCATCAAAAGAACCTGAGTGGGTCGACACACTAATGTTGGTTACCATACTAGTATCTTGTACTTGGATGATATTTTTATTTTGCTTTGAATCGTTTTGAGAATCCTGCTTATTTCTCTTAAAGATAGGAAAAATGCCTCAATACCTTATTGAAACACATCTTTGAGAAGTTAAAGTCTTGAGTCATCTAGACTTTGACTCATAGCAAGTTTACATATTTTTTTTTATTTTGAATTGGTTGTACATAGTTTTAGTTATTTCTTTCTGCCTTCCAAATCTTTTGGAGTTGGCTTAGATATGGTATCTGATTCCTTTTGCAAAAGACCAGGGTTAGCCAGTCTAAGTGGACTTATTTATTGAGTTTGCTTCAAGTTAAAGCATAAATGATTTCTTCGAGTGGAGTATACTCTAGACTAGACAAGTTAGGAATTGCTCATCATATTGATGATTTCCAAGAACTTTGAGCTAAAATCTTTGAGAAAAGTGTCCTAAGTTAGACAATTTTCATTTTGAATTTAAATTGGTCAAGTTATAGGATGGTTGACTTATAGTAAAAGGTAAACTTTCTCATACAGTCTACATACGATTTTTTAACTCATTAAGATAAAGTAGTCGTTTAGTTGGGTAAAAAAAAATCAAGTAACTGTTGGATAGGAGTTAACCATTGTACCAACATCAAGTTAAATGTTTGGGACAACCAAACTTCAAGTTTTCCAAACCAAATTGAAGTAAATCAAGAGTTCTCAAAGTATTACGAGTCCATGCATAAATTATGCTAGAAATTGACTACTAAGTTGAATCTACCCAGTTCACATGTTTGTGCCTAGATTGCACATCGAGAAACTGTGAATTGGCGAGGAATGTTTTTAGATCCACCCTTATAATTCTTTCACTAGTTTGTACTTTGTTCAATTCATCAAAGTGCAAAATGAGACAGTATTTTGAATCATTTGGGTAGGGACGCCACCACAGAGATGAGCCATTCCTTCGAGTTCTAGAACATGACCATGTTCTTCCAGTTTTAGAACATGAGGCTCGGGGAATTCCTACCGTAGATATATAGCTCAATTTTTGAGGACAAAAATATTTTTTCAAGGGAGGAACAATATAATAAAGTAAGTTTATGATCTACGGGTCCGACTAGTTCAAAAAAATCTGAAATCGGGCACCATTTGGTCATCTGTGTCTATGAACAAAGATCTCGGGTTTAGACTTACTAGGAGGTCTTGTGCTCTTGTGAACAAGTGATCCACTTAGATTAGTGGTTAAGTCTCAAGGATGTGAAGGAGAAGGTCTTGGGTTCAATCACCATGGGGGACATGGGGATAGCATTTTGCCCAAAGAGATCTAGAGCCTTCTAGAAGCATCCACTTGAGTTAACTAGAGTTGACTAGGACACTTGTCGCACTTGCCGTTACATGGTGGACACATGGCTGGCTAGTATCCACCTGCTCAAGAAGGCAGTCCCCTAGAGAGAGCTATATATAGAGGCATTTGGTTGGGAGGAGAGTCATCTCTCTAGCACCTGGTGGTCGTAATCTTGCAGGTTCAAAGACAACTACCTCAACCTCGACTTTATCTCCTTACAAGAGATTAAAAGCGTCGTAGAGGATCTCCAGAAACCGCTTAAATGCATTTCTCTAACCACCTTTGGTTCTGCACTTCGCACCCTAGGGAGGTGGTGGGCACTGCAATTGGTATTAGTCACTCCTTATCTGGCCAATTGACCTCGACTTATGAAGATCCGAATCATCGTTCGATTGCTGCCTCTATTGGGTTCCCTACTCAGTTTAGTGTGGTCTCAATTTATGCCCCTAATGGAGAAGCAGATAGAATCGATACGTGGGCTACCCTCGACTCCCTCTCACACAATGTTTTGATTTGTGGGAACTTCAACATGGTTGAGTTTCCTAAAGACTGATGAAATAACAAGGGGAAAATTATTGATGTTTGGGAGAAAGAGATATGGGATAAAATCAAGCTCCATCTTGACCTGGTCGAGGTGAAAGACATGAAGGGGTTCTCTTGGTAAAATCTCCAATTGGGGGACTCTCTAAGGAAAGCAAGACTTGATAGATGTTACATCAACCAAAACAGCATCCTCTAGTGGGATACTCCTTCAATTTCCCAACACAGAGAGGTCACTATCTCAGAACACTACCCGAGTACTCTTTCTTTCAAACCGATTCCCATGCTCCGGAAAGCTCCTTGGTTTCCTACTTGTCAGACGTCGTTTTCCCTCCCCTATGTCCATCAAGAAATTTCAGTAGTGTGGGCGGAAGCCTTTACCTACTGTAATGAACTGGCTAAGTGCTAGAGAAGCACAGTGGAAAGGACTCAACAAATTCTGATCAGAACTCATAAGGCTATAAGAGATATCCTAAAAAAAAGAAGAGAAACTCTGTAGCGCAGGCTCTCACGGCTTGAAGAAGAAGTGAACAAAGGTAACTTGCAATGCCAACAAGGTCTTTTGAAAATCAAGGGAAGACTAAGATTCGATGAGAAGGTTCAAAGGATTAATTTTCAAATAGTCTTGAAAGATTGGCGGCCTATTACCATGCTCCGAATTGGATACAAGGTAACTGCCAAAGTTATCGCCAACAGAATCTCATGTCATTTAAAGTCATGGCTTTGTAAGGAATAGAAAGGTTTCATCAAAGGTAGATCTATACTTGAAGCAATTGTCGATATTTGGAAAGGCCTTGCGTTTGCTCAGGAGTATGCACAAGATCTCGTATTCATTAAGATCGACTTTGACAAAGCATATGACAGATTGGAATTAGAATTTATTCTTCAATCACTGAAAGACCTTGGATGCAGCCAAAAGTTCACGAAGATGGTTTCCACTCTTCTCAAAAACGCTTCAACTAGAACAAATATCAACGATAAGCTCTCTAAGCCTATACGTTTAAAAAGATCTATCAGGCAAGGCTGCCCTCTGGCTCCACTACTCTTCGCTATTGCCTCGAATGGCCTCAGTCACCTATTGAAGCATCACATGGCACAGCGTGCTATGGTTGTTAACACATTTATGCTTTCTACAACTATTTACTTTATCTCATGTTGGAGACCTAAGGAGAAAGAGTTGGCCAAAGTGGAAAAAATCTGCAGAAACTTCCTGTGGACTAGGGATCCCAATAGGAGGGGGATTCCCAAAATCAAATGGGAAACTTGCATTAGGTTGAAAGACTCAGGGTGCTTGAGTATTTTGGATATCGTTGGGTTGGCTGACAAGCTGGCGGCAAAGTGGCTTATCAAGGCTTGGAGCAATAGTGAGTCCTCTTGAGCTAAATTGATCTTCAGAAACATGGAAGACCCTACCTTGGTTGGTCATCATGGTTGGAAGGACATAGGGATTCTCACGCTTTTGTTCTCCCCCCACCTAGTGTCCCCAAAAGGCTCTCCCCTCATGTCTTCTTTATGGAAAAGTTGGAACAAGGCCAAATAATTCATCAGAATTAATGATGAGTGGAAGTGGGCAGCTGGGATAAGACAAAATGACTCTATCTGGTTCCCAATCAGCGGCATTAGGGGGGTGGAGTCTTGGAACCTCCAAACTTCAAAGCGGCTATGGAACAAGGGGTTCAAACAGTGGAAACAACTCTGGAAACAAGAGACCAACCAGTGGATTAGGTTTGAAGACTTAGACCCGAGACATAGAGTTACCCTCGAGGAATGGACTCTTCTTCAAGGCAGGTGTTTAGCATGGGACCGTGCCACCCGTCTTCTCTGCGGACAGGATCTTCCTTGCCTGGAAGGCCTCAAATGGAGCAATGGTAAGAAACTATCCAGAATCCCCAACTTCAAAGAGACCTTAGATGTTCATCACATCCTTAACAAGAGGTGCTGCCTTTCTTGGACCAAACTTTGATGGGAACTAAAGTTCATGTCTATTTGGCACCCGCTAATTGAGATCAAAAAGTCCATTCTCATGTGCCATATCCTGCATAAGGGTATCTAGTCCAATGCAAGGGCTAACAAAATTTGTGGTGTGCGGCCATGATGCAACTTTTGCCATCGATGCATCGAAGATTTAGTTCACCTGTTCTTCGATTGCCCCAAGGTCCGTGTTATCTGGCATCACATGACATGGGTACTGAGACTCACAAACCAAAGCAATTGGCAACATGCGCTTTTGGGTGAGGCCATAGGCTACTCATGGAGGCTCTGGAATGCCATAAGCGGTGAGACTCTTTGGAGGATTTGGAGGGAGCGATGTGCTATCGATTTTGGCCAATCTCCAAATGAATGGTCGATTGAGAAGTCCTTGTCTCTTCTAGGTAAAAGAAGCTCCCAAGATAAGAGGTCTCCATCGCTTAGACATCACTATATTTATCTCCTCCAAAACAACGAGTTTAAACCCAAATGGGTCCCACATGAGAGAGATGATAGATTTGTCCACCTCATTTGCAATGCCCTCTGGCTTGCCGTACTTCTCCCCTGCATTGTGGGATTTGGGGGTCCCATGGGCACTAGTCCCATTCACTTGTAACTTTTCTTCTTTATTTTAATTAAAGTCCAGGAGAATACGCTAACGCCGAGGTTTCTTTTATTAAAAAAAAAATCAGGAATACACGTATTATCTTCAGATGGACTTGAAAATTTAAAGGCATCGTAGACCGCCAAGATGACGACTTATAACCTCGCTCATTCTCAGTTAGGCGTGGCATTTAAACATGACTTTTTTCATAGCTTTATAAAGGTGACTTTTTTCATAGCTTGGGTTTCCGTGCTCTCATGCGTAGTGGCACATTAACGATTTTCATGGTGTTTCTTCACGGTTTGAAGCTTTGTCCCTATCTTCTGGTTTCGTCCTGATTGGTAGCTGTGCTGAAGGGAGCCCTTCCTTCGCCCCCTTCGCGGAGGGCATGGCCCTCCCTGAGGCCCTTTATAATCGATACAATGTTTCGGCCCGTGATGTAGAATCTAGTCAGCCTGCTATCATTTGCGGACATGACAAAGAAAAACGGTACGGAAGACAACAAGTAAATATGTTAAACCTTCGCATGCTAAGGGCTCAAAAGGAAAACAAAAAGTAGTTGAAGAAAAGGTTTGTGACGATTCTGACCACGATGACGTTACTCTGATTATTGATCGTAGTGCTTTATATGAATGGAATAGCCACCTCTATGATTATTGATCGTATCATGGCCTTGGACCTCCAGAAGAGGTGTTCAAAATTTGGTTTCGTGTTCATTCGGAGCAACGAGGGTTATTTGTAAAGAAAATTCAGTATTTACCTAATTGTTATATTCTTTTCTTTTTGGATGAATCCAATTCGATGCTTCAGTTTATTCTCGGGGGTCAATGGCTATCAAAAACACCCCTACTACCTTCTTTAAGTGATTTGAAGGATTTAATTTGAAAGGCCCTAAATCTTTCAAACTCCCGGTTTGAATTGAATTTTCGGATCTTCCTCTAGATTTCTCCCTTGGATCAACGATCTTGGTTCAGTATTTAGTAAAGTTTTAGAGCAAAAGGGCATTAGTCCCAAATGGGACCCCATATTTTCATTGAAATAGATATATAAAATGATATCAAACGGTATTTATTCATTAAATATTGTGATGGTAAACAGTTGTATGAACAAAAGGTTTTCTACAGGAATCTTCCGAACACCTGCTTCATGTGCTATCAATAAGGACATTGGGTGAGGGATTTTACTCTAAATAATTCGGGTAAAACTGTTGACGTTAAAAGTAACAATGAAAGACCACAGTCTAAAAACCTTGTGGGGTCAGCTATCTTTAATCCCTCTGCGGCGAAGAAAAGATTTACTGGAATGTATTTAATCCCTTAAATGACTCACCTCATAGATCTCATGTTGGGTGTTTGCGACAAAATAAGGAAATCATCAATTCTAACGAAGAATCATCCAGACGAGAATGCAAGGTCTTTGAAGAAGCCAAAAGTGGATCTGAGAAGCTCACATAGGTTGATAAGGGGTGGACACAGGTATGTAGTAAGATAAAGTCATCATAGGTTGATGAGGGATGGACACAAGTATGCATGAAATTCTTGCCTATTCTAACCCTCCTTACAATGAACATGAAAAAGAAGATGAATTCTTCTCATAGTTCGAGAGACATGAAAATGACCAGTACCAGTCCTAATCACAAGAAAAACCTCATGAAGATGACGTCCCAATGACTCTTGTAGAGGACTTTGTTCAGTCGGAGCTCAGCCTCCATGTTTAAACCTTCAAAAAATTATAAGAAATGATATGTGTCTCTATCATCTGTTGTTCTAAGTTATCTTCTAACATGATGTTTAGGGGGAAATTTAGACTTATCATTATTGATGTGTTCGAATATGGTAACTAAAAGGTTTACAATTGTTTCAGCCTTCTTTTCTCTATCAAGAATGAGATCTTTAAATTTTATATCTCTCAACGCTAAGGGTGTTACTGACAATGTTTGGTGCAATGCAATAAACTTGTGGATTAAGGACTACTCCCCATGTCCCTATTTTTGTGCCTCCAAGTGATTAAAGTTGAAGTCTATAAGCTCCGGTCTAGTCTGAATATTACCTCTAATTAGTTTGTTTGGTGCTCGAATAATCACAATTTAACTAAGTGTAGGACCACAAAGTTAGGAATTGCTCATCAGATTGACAATTCCCAGGGACTTTTAAATAAAGTCTTTGAGAAAAGTGTCCTAAGTTGAAAAATTTTCATTTTGAATTTGAATTGGCCAAGTTAGTATGGTTAACTCAACAAAAATGGTAAACTTTCTCCTATAGTTTACATAGGATTTTATAACCCATTTGGACAAAGTAGACCTCTAAGTCAGGTGAAGAAATTAAGTAGCTATTGGATTAGAGTTAACCATTGTATAGATGTTTGAGACAACCAAACTTGAAGTTCTTCAAAACAAATTCAAGTGAATCAAGAATTCTCAAAGTCTTGCGAGGGATAAGAATCCCACATTTGTTATAAAGTCCATGCACCAGTCATGCCCAGAAATTGACTACTAATTTGAATCCACCCAGTCCACATATTTGTGCCTAGGTCACACATCTAAAAACTATGAATTGGCCAAGGATGTGTTTAGATCCACCCTTATTATTCATTCACTACTTTGAACTTTGATCAGTTTATCCAAGTGCAAAGCGAGATAGTGTTTTGAATCATTTGGGCAAGGACACCACCACAGAGATGAGACATGTTCTTCTAGTTTTAGAGCATGACCATGTTCTTCTTGTTTTGGAATATGAGGCTCGGGGGTTGGCTACAGTATATATAGCTCTATTTTCGAGGATGAAAATATTTTCCAAGGGGGAAGAATGTAATAAAGTAAGTCTATGATCCAAGGGTCTGGCCGGTTCAGACAGATCTGAAATCGGACATGTATTGATCATCCGTGTGTATGACTAAAGATCTCCAGTTTAGACTTACTAGGAGGTCTTGTGCTCTTGTGAACAAGTGATCCACTTAGCTTAGTGGTTAAGTCTTAAGGATGTGAAGAAGGAGGTCTTGGGTTCAATCTCCATGGGGGGACATGGGGAGAGTATTTTACCCAAAGAGATCTAGAGCCTTCTAGAAGCATCCACTTGAGTTAACTCGAGTTAATTGGGACACTTGGCGCACATGCAGATACATGGCTGACACATGGATGGTTAGAATCCACCTGCCCAAGAAGGCAGTCCCTTGGAGAGAGCTATATATAGCAGCATTTGGTTGGGAGGAGAGTCATCCCTCTAGCACATGGTGGTTGTAATCGTAGTCTTGTTGCAATCATAATAATTCTCATAATGTTAATATACCTCGTACATGTCATGCAATTGTTGTTCATCAATTACAAGCAAACGTTTCTAGAAATCCTCTACCTCATGGTTTAGAGACTAAAATGGCTGGAGATTATCCATTACCAGCTCGTGATCGTTCTCTAGTACAAACATATGATAGAAGAAGATGTGGAGGATGGAATAGAGAACCAGTTCCTTTAGATGGGAGAGGTTTTCAACTTTTGGGCTAATCACTATATGATTGCTCCATCCACTATTACTAATGCCGGTCATGGTCTCTATATTGTAGAGGATTTGTATGTCCCTCCAAACTTCCAAGTCACTCTTATGTCATTTTGTGGTCCCATATCTAGATGGAGAGATTGGCATTGACTTGCATGTTATGTTCAAAGCATGAGTACTTATGGAATATGCTTGAATGCAGCATCCCTTACTACTAGAATGATTTCACATGCAAAAAATGAAAGATTATATATTGATGGAAAACCTTACACATATGGAAATATAGCAGGTTTAATAAATAGTAGTTGACGGTTACATAATAGTTCAATGACTAATTGCACATTTGAGTAGCATGAAAATAGCCATGAATCAGCATACATGAGTAGAGATGAATCAAGATACATACTTGTCAATGGTATTATTACATTGCATGTTGGTGATGAATTATTAGTGAATTATGGATGGTGTAGACCTCCAAGAGCACCTTTTAGCTAGAGAGAGAATCAAAATTTTCTTCCATATTTTGGATAACTTATATAATTAATTTTATGTTTAAATTTTACTTTTTATTCATTTATGGAATACTAATGATTTTTACTCATATGTGTAGATTCCAACATATGATGTTGATGGTATTCCTCCACACCATTCACAATTTCCAGTAAGACCTCATTTATCTGAAGCTTCTATGAGGAGGCTATGCAAAAGTGATCCTGTGGAATATGCAAGGTTGAAAGATCTATATTCAAAAGAAGATAAAGTACAAGATTTCTGGGACAATGATGAAGATGATGGCATAGAAAGTTTTATTGAGGATTGGTATGAAAATGACAGTGAGAGCATTGATATTTCTAAAAATGAGAAATATCTTTGAGAGGAATGTCTAAAGCATGTATATAAAGGAAATTGTTTGACACGACTGAGTGCGAGCTTACTTATTCTCAATCTTCAAAATCGTTTAGGATGGAGTAAGGTATCTGTTACAGGACTATTAAGGTATAATTTTCAATTTTCTATGTATTTATATATATACATGCATAGATATATACATATAAATACATGCATATATAGACATACACATAATTATACATGCATGCATACACACATATAAACATACACACACATACACATGTTATAAGAGTAAGGTCAAATTATATATACCTATATCAAATGAAGATGTTTTGTTAGTCTAGCCTATAGATTTGTCCACCCAACCGTTAGAATCTTCTTGATACATCAATTTCTCCTATTCTAGTCCACCTAATACCTGTGATGCTAACCTTTTTAAGAACTTTGCATACGAATATTAAGTATCCGTTAGCTATGGAGGTATTAGATCGTTAGGAAAATGGGAGGACCAAATTTATCTCGAAGATTTTGAAGGACGGAAAAATAGTTTTAAAGGATGGACCAAAAGAAAGGATCCATTCAATGCAGCTCTTTTCTCTTACTTTAGCTAAGATAAGAACAAGAACTTGCATTGAATGGACACTTCTTGTCCACCCATCCTTTAAAACTATTCATGCATCTTTCATAACTTCAAGATAAATTCGCTCCCTCTATTTTCCAAATGACCTAATACCTCCATAGCTAACTAATATTTTATATTTGTAAAAAAGTATGTAAGCCTTAGTTAGCAAGGCAACTAATAGATTGACTATAAAATGGGAGATACTCAGACAATTTGGTGTTCTAGATATCTATATGAAAGTCTACAAACCACAATAAACAAATAGAAAATTAGGAATGAAATTAAATATACATAGCTACACATGCATACACACACATATACATACATACATACATACATACATATATACATACATACATACACATATATATACACAAACATACATATACACATGTTATCAGAGTAAACTCAAATTATACATACCTGTATCGAATGAAGATATTTTGTCCATCTAAGGTTTGGAATTATCCGCACAACCTTT
This sequence comes from Ceratopteris richardii, assembly GCA_020310875.1. Lineage (NCBI taxonomy): Eukaryota > Viridiplantae > Streptophyta > Polypodiopsida > Polypodiales > Pteridaceae > Ceratopteris > Ceratopteris richardii. The sequence continues at coordinate 36,702 of MU262036.1, read as the reverse complement.
AGAATCTTCCTGACACATCTGCTTCTCCTATTCTAGTCGGCCTAATACCTGTAGTGCTAGCTCTTTTATGAACTTTTCATACAAATATCAAGTATGAGTTGGCTATGGAGGTGTTAAGTCATTTGAAAAATAGGAGAAGTAAATTTACCTCAAAGAATTTTAAGGATGGAAGAATAATTTTAAAGGATGGGCAAATACAAAGCGTCTATTCAATGCAAGTTTTTGTTTTTACCTTAGCTACGATAAAAAAAAGAACTTGCATTGAATGAACACTTCATGTCCGCCCATACTTTACAATTATTCATACATTTTCCAAAATCATTAAGACAAATCTGCTTGTCCTATTATGAAACAACCTAATACCACCATATTTAATTGATACTTAATCCTTGTAAACAAATATGTAAGTCTTTAAAGTTAGCAAGGTACGTAAATAAAAAAAAACAACTAAAAAACAAAATAAAAATAAAATTAAATATACATAGCTACATATGCATATATACATATACATACATACATACACATTCATACATACATACGCATACATACATACATACACATATACACGCATACACATACATATATACATACATATATGCATACATATATATACACACATATACACCTATAAAACACATATACACACATACATATATACACACATACGATACGTATATGCATGCACATGCATATACACATCCACATACACAAACATAGGCATACACATATATAATATTATATGCATATATATATATATATATATATATATATATATATATATATATATATATATATATATATATATATATATATATATATATATATATATATATATATATATATATGTATATATGTATGTATATATACATATATATATATATATATATATATATATATATGTATATATATTTATTTATTTTTATTAATATGTTTTTTTATGAACTTACAGGTTATTATGTGAAAAGCTCCTACCAAGTTAGAATATTCTTCCTACCTCACATGATGAAATGAAGAAGAAAATCAACAATCTCGCTATAGATTGTATTTTATATAGAGGTGAATATGCAGACTCTTTGACATGTCCAAAATATCAATCTCCTTGATATAAGGACGAAGAAGGTAAAATCCCAAAAAGGGTATTAAGAAATCTTCCATTGCCTCCATGGATTAGACATATGTTTCAAAGCTCTGAATCATCAAAGCTTTTGTCATGGGGACATGATCATAAAAGTGCTGATGGAATAATCAGAATTACTTATGATAGTGTTTATTTTCAGCATATTGATTCTACATGGCCTGAATTTGCACGAAATCCATAGAATATAAAGTTAAGAATTGAATTAGATGGGGTTAATCCATTCTCCATGAAATCCAATAAATGTTCAACATGGCGAGTGGTAGTCATAAACTACAATCTTCCCCCATATCTTAGCATTAAAAAGGAATATTTAAATCTTTCACTTTTAATCCTAGGAAAAAGACAAGTTAAAGATATGAATATATATCTTGATCCTCTCATTGACGATCTCCAAGAGTTATTGAGAGGTATTAATATCATTGACGTATCAAAAAGCATTAATGAAAGACATATTATGGTTGTTCAAGTATTGATGGAATTTTTTATTCAATATGCATAGAAATAAATGTGAGTTAATCAAATGATATTTGTATCGGTTTCATGATGCAAGAATATCTACTAAGGGTTATAAAGCTTGTCCGTATTGTGGTGATCGGTTCATATCAATCTATCATAAGAATATCAACAAAAATATTTATCTTTGACATTGATGATTCTTGTCTGATGATAATCCATTAAGATCTAAAAGAGAAGCGATACATTGTAATGGAAAAGCTTGAAACAGGTCAGTGTCCAAAACCTATGAGGCCTATGGATTGGTACAAAAAATGAAGAGACGGACCTCTTATGGATTGAGAATAAAAAATATTGAGTGATGATGAAGATAATGAATATGTGAAGAGAGCTAAAGGAAAATTGGCACTCGTAGAGATGATATCAATATGGTATTCTTTGGAGTATTGGAAAGAGTTAAAAATATGTCATCTTTTTTATCCTACGCACATATTTGAGAATATTGGTTATTCACTATGGTAGCATCTTCTTGGACTAAAAGATACCATAGCATCAAGGAATGATTTGAAAGATCAAAACTCAAAACCAAAGTTATGGCCAGTTTTTGATAGACATCAAAAAGAAATGACTTATGCATCCACTCCTTGGGTACTTACAACAAAAGAGATACACATTATCAACAATCGGATTCAATTGATTAAGACTCCTAGAGGATATGGAGCATCTTTGTGAAACATGTTTACTATGGATGATAAGAGCTTATCTGGATTAAAGATCCATGAGTAGCATAACTTTTTGAAACATATTATGGTTATCGATGGATGTACAACATGTGATATATCGTCTGCGATCACTTATAAAGTAGTTATGATACTTTTATATTTAATATATATGAAGATTTGATATTTTTTATTTTTAAATTAACTTCTTTATAATTTTTTTTATGATATGTATAGGTGGATTATATCAAAAGAGATTGAGAAAAACTGGATCCCATAAAAAAACGTGATTGCAAAGAGCTACTATGTTTGATGGAGAAAGAGCTTCCTACTTTATTTTTTGATATTAAGGTTCATTTATTAGTCCATCTTATAGATGAAATAGAGATTGTAGGTGTTTTCAACACTAGGTGGATGTTGTGGGCCGAGCAATTTATGGGAATATTAAAAGGTTATGTGCGACAAAGAGGAAACCAAAAGGGTCCATGGCAAGGGTTGGATACTTGAAGAGTGTATGTATTATGATAGTGAGTACCTTGAAAGAGTTCATCAAGAAGCTCCACGTGCATGGACCAACAAGTCTTCTTCAAAAATAAAAGATGAGGGATTATCAGGTAAGGAAGTTCCATTTTTATTTACACTTCAAGAAAAAATTATATTTCTACTTTTGTAGCATATAATATAAAATGCATGCAAGCATTCCTTAGCGAGTACGAACACGAACTTCGAAATCTTCGAAGTAAAAAGCGAAGAAACAAAAGAGATAGACGTAACCTCAATAATAATGAGATTACAAATATATCTTCTTTCAAGGATTGGCTATATAGTCGTTTTCAACGCACCAATGCAAATAATGAAGAAATCTCTGATGATCAGAGAGAGTTAATGATACGTTGTGAATGAAAGGTAATTTTATTTTAATAATATTTTTTTTTTCATATCTATATATTAGTTTCTATTTACTAATTTAATTTCTTTTGCCAGCTCAAATGTTTACTAATATGTGGGCTTTTGGATAGCATATTAGAATCAAAGCCATTGATTCTTTACGTAAAAAGATGATTGTATTATTGTTGCTTCTTTCAAGCAACTATCAAGTGATAGCTCAAAAGACACGAACCTTATAGATGGCGAACTTGGTTACATGGGAATTGTTGTTGGTATCTACAAAATATCATTTCCTACATTCACATAGATAAAAAAAATGTTTATATTTTTTATGATAGATTTTATTATTTTTTAAAGCACCTAATAATGGGTTTTTGCTTTTATATATATTTTGATACGTTATTTTGAAGGTTGACTAGTTTCGAACCGAGTATAAAGGTAGTAATTTCACATTAAGAAGAAAATTATCAGGGTTTTGGGAAATTGATTCTTCCAAGGTAATGCGATCTACTAAAGAAACATATATTCTTCCTAAGCTTATTGAAGAAGAATGTTTTTTAATAAAAACCCAGTTACAAGTCATTCATGGTCAACCTAGAGGTAAGTCATTGTTTGAAGAGTTTATTGCTAAAGAAATCAAAGAAAGTCCTCTTGATGATTCACTATGTGATACTGATACATCAACATATGAAAGAGAAATTAGAATCATTATACATGATAATGATACTAATCTATTTGATGAAGAGGACTTAACAGGAATTGATATTAACCCATCAAAAGATGATGTGACTCATGAGAACAGAGATTTAACAATAGAAGAAATATATGAAATCTATAAGGACAATGAAGATGAGACCTTATTGATGTCTTACCCAAATCTTGGCAATAATGAAAACATATGAGCAGATGAGATAGTAAATTCTACTCTAGTTATGGATCAATAACTTGAAGCTTCTCAGTGGATATCAAATAATAGATTCTTATTTATTCAACTAGAATATCGGTGACTCCTACTAGGGAGACGAAATCATGTTCTTTTAAGTTAGAACATAAAGCTCGGGGGTATGCCTAATTATTTTATATATAGCTTTATCTTCAAGGAGCAAATTTTTCTCATGTATGTATGCATATGTGTGTATATTCATGTGTATTATATGTATCCATGTGTTAGTATGCATATATACATGTTTCACGTATATGTATGTATGTGCACGTGTGTGACATATGTATACATGTGTTAGTATGCATGTGTATATTTGCATATGCATTTGTGTAATATATTCATGTATTCATGTAATATATGCAAGTTTTTATAATTATGTATCCATGTATAAGTATACATGTGTGCATGTAGGCATGTATATGTGATGTGTACATGCATATATGTATTTGTGTCTATGTGTAAATGTGTACATGTCAATATGTATGCATGTATTTATATTTATGTGTGCATATAGGCATTTATGTGTGATGCATAATGTATCTACTCCATTTTATATTTATGTTTCTGTATCTACATAATGTGTATATAGCTTTATATATATTATGATCCTTGTTGGTTCAACTAGCTATATGTAGAGGCATAAGGCTAGGAGGAGAGACATCTCTCTAGAAGGAGGTTAGACGAATAGATGCAATGTGTACATATACTTCAATTATATGGCCAAAAGGCTGAATTAGAGTTTCAAAATTAGGGTTTTGAAACCCTAATATCAAAATTAGTGTTTCCCAATTAGGATTTTCAAGGGACTTAATATTAGTATCATGAGAAAAAGTTTGAAGTCCTAGAGGGACCTTTTTGTTATGAGGTGATGATCAAAAGCATCTTCAAGTAACCATCCAAGATCATCAAAAGCTATAGCAAATAAAAGTTAGTCGAAAGGGCAACCTTGACAAATGGATCTCTAGATTTTCAAAGGGAGGGAAGATCAACATTAATGGAAATACCAAAATAGGCATTAGGAAAGAGAGTATTCATAGGCCTAATGAACTTTCTCCCAAAAACAATATTGTTAATGAAGTCCCATTAAATTCTATCATAGGCCTTCACAAACTCAATTAAAAAATAATTCTTGGAATCTTTAGCATAATCCATACCTCCCCAAGAGAAATGATAGCATCAAGAATATATTTATAAAACCTTTTTTATCATGAATGATAATGTGGTCCATATTAGGAATAATTCGTCTATCAGGAGAGAAAGCAAAAATTTTATAAACAGGAGTAATACAGGTGATGGGTCTCCAATTATTAAGATATTCTTTTGGCCCTCTTTTATGAACGAGTGTATGACTCCACTATTAAGGCAATCAAGAAGAGTTACCTTGGAAAAGGTCTCTTTCTAGCACAAGAGAATAAAGGGGGTCAAAAGATGGTGAAGCATGATATAGAATATATTTGGAATAGCATCATTGTTTGGTGACTTGTAGGGTTTCAATTTAATGATGGTTTCTTCAACCTCAATGGCAATGCTAGGTAGGTCCAGAAGAGAGACTAGACTTTGAGGGTTCATTTTCTTTCTCTTTATGGCAATATCAGCTGTGGCTTTCCTAGTAGTCTCCCCATGCTTGTTGGTGCAAGACAAAAAATTAGTAAAGAAGTACATATTCTTCTTCAACTTGTCCTTACAATCAATAGCCACACCTCCTAAACTCTTCTTTAACATAGGGATAAAATACCTAATGTTTTTTTTGTCTCATAGATTTAGCGTATGTTTTTTAGGTTTATGAACTTGAGCAGCCCAAAACTCTCTTGAAGAGGAGAGAGCACATTTATCAAAAAGATAATCTTAAAACTTGAGTCTTAATGGGAGGTCTAAAATCTTATCCTCGAAAGAGAGGTCCCTAGGAGCGAAGTACACATATAATGAATCTTACGGATAATTATACTATTTTGCTATCACGAAGAATTCCATCAAGATGCTTCTCGTGGCAAAAAATACTTTGAATGTCTCGAATAACCAATTCCCAAGCATTGAAGTAGGATTTATGAGAACCAAAGTGATGAATAAAGGTCTTTTTCATGTTCTCAATAACACATGAAATCCTGAGGAGAGAGATATGTATATGAGGGCAAATAGACCTCTACTATGACAATCTTTTGAAAGGAAAACCTTAAGAGGGAGATGGTTTGATAAATTAAAAGAAGGTTCAACTCAGCACTTAATTTCCAAAAAGAAATTATGGTAGTTAGCATCATAATAACAATGATCAAGTTTCGCAGCAAGTCTCCTCTTTAATATTTCTATCAAGTAACCCGTATTTTGGGAAATGTAAGTCAGGTTTCTGGAATTAATAAGATTATACCAGGGAGTCGTCTTAGTACTAGAAATGGATGAATTGTTACCATCTTTCCAATCAAAAATACCGGAAACCATATTAAAATCACCTATAAGTAAGAGAGGACCATTAAGACAAGCAAGCTCGTTCCAGTATTGTTTTCTCATAGCACTATTATTTCTAGCATAAGTACTCACAATAATAATATCAAAGGGATGGTTCATGGTGAGACCAGAGCATTGATGAGTGGGACTATATTGAAAAGCCGAGATATGCTAGAAGAAACACCGATGGTGGTCCTTCCCTTAATTAAATTGTGATTACTCGAGCACCAAACAAACTAATTAGAGGTAATATTCAGACTAGACCGGAGCTTATAGACTTCAAATTTAATCACTTGGAGGCACAAAAAATAGGGACATGGGGAGTAGTCCTTAATCCACAAGTTTATTGCATTGCACCAAACATTGTCAGTAACACCCTTAGCGTTCAGAGATATAAAATTTAAAGATCTCATTCTTGATAGAGAAAAGAAGGCTGAAACAATTGTAAACCCTTTAGTTACCATATTCGAACACATCAATAATGATAAGTCTAAACTCCCCCCTAAACATCCTCTTAGAAGAAAACTTAGAACAATAGATGATAGAGACACATATCATTTCTTATAATTTTTTGAAGGTTTAAACATGGAGGTTGAGCTCCGACTGAACAAAGTCCTCTACAAGAGTCATTGGGACGTCATCTTCATGAGGTTTTTCTTGAGATTAGGACTGGTACTGGTCATTTTCATGTCTTTCGAACTATGAGAAGAATTCATCTTCTTTTTCATGTTCATTGTAAGGAGGGTTAGAATAGGCAGGAACGTTATGCATACATGTGTCCATCCCTCATTAACTGTTATAAATTATGGAATATGTTGAACAATGCATTGTTCGAGTGTAACATGGAATATGTTGAACAATGCATTGTTGGATTGTAACATGGAATATGTTGAACAATGCATTGTTGGAGTGTTCAATTATTATTGAACAATGCATTGTTAGAGTGTTAAATTAGTGATGTATTAATGTGTTTTTGATGTTTTTGATATAGCAGCTGAAGGTTTGTGAGGAGCGTGCAAAGCGTGAAAGGGCGGATATCAATAATCCGAATAATTATTATGCTTTACTCTAGTATCAGATATGATATGATTTTCTTATGTACTCAAGGTTGGGCCCTTGCTTTTGTAACTACAAAGTCTACTCCATTGATCTGTCTGACTGTTTAAGCCCTTGTAAGAGTCTTTTTCAGACTGCCTTAGGGGGTGAAGCCTGCTTTGTACCTGGTCTTCGATTTGTTGCGATGGGGTCCCTGCCCCATTTCACTATTAATATAATTTTCCTTTGTACATCTATACATTTCACTATTAATATAATTTTCCTGTTTCTTCAAAAAAAAACAACGCAGTGGAGCGATAATAACTTATGAATGGTTCAGTTCACGTTTTGAATAGAGTTGTCGTTTTGTCTGAAGTCGAGAGTAGTGCTGATTTTTTACCATCATAGATGCCCATCACCATAAACTTTAGTACATCCCATAATTATTGCTACCCCTTGCTTTGAGGGTATACTGAGATTTTGTTTTCCCTTCAGATTACAATGTTTTTGAAGGATCACTCTTCAACATTAGCTGTGATTTGCACAGAAATCAAAGTTTACGCATAAAAACAATCTATGCTATGGGATCAATGTTTTCAGATAAGACCAAAGATTACATGAATACCAACAAAAGTTCCATCTCTGCGCATCTTCTCCAACTTAGAGGATGAATTTATGGGTAGGTTAAGCTACATGGTACATTCATCATGGAGTATGATCTGCAAATGGGCAAAATATTTTAATACTTATATCAACTAGAGATGGAAACTAGAGGATATTTAGGGATACCAACTTAGGTGAGGGGGTTTCCATCCTAGTGTGTCTCAGCTAGAGAGTGCTATGAGCCCACTAAGAACTAAACTTGGACATACTGACAATTTAACTTATTGTGAACTAAACTTGGAACATCCCCATAATGCCATGAAATGAACCAATGGATTGTAATCAAAGCCTTGAACTAGACATGGCACAGACAAGCTCGTGAATGATCAGTGATTCTTGGTTGATAAAACATTCATGGAGGAATCAAGCTTGTGTTACTTTTCTTTTGATATGGCATTAGGAAAGTAATATGTATCCATCATCCTCTTTTGTGGCATAGGGCAAATGACGTTTAATTATTTTCTTATTTGTGGCATTGGGAAAAGAAATGGATGTTTCTCACTAGTGATAAAGCTACAATATTGGTTTTGGATTGAATCTTGAAAAATAAACAAGTTTCATTTTATGTCACTTTAAGTTTACACAATCTTCTCTCATTTTGAACATTCACAAAGATCTGGTTACCAGATTGGCATCTCTCATTCTGAAGTGGTGATGTTTTTGCTGTATATATAGGAAAAAGTTTGCTTTGATCCTAGCTATAGACCACCCAATTCAGAGCTATATTCTCATGTTAGAATGGATTTAGTGATCGCTGCTCATCGTGGATTGCATTGTGAGAGGTAAGGTGGGAACAATGTTCTGATGTGGAACGATTATCTACCTCTCTTAAAGTGATTCTTTGAGAAAATCTATATATAATGGTCTTAACTTTAGTTGGAGCTATAAAGCACTTGGGTTCAAGAAGTATAACTCCATATATAGACCGTTCCTTGAATGAGAGTGTTGAATCACTACAATTTCCATTATGGCAGGGCATTCTTCTTAAGTTCATTAATCAAGTAAGAACATATGAGTATGAGGATGTCAATGCCTAATGCTTCTTACTATGGTTGTGGAAACATGGATCTTTTGATTCATGCCACAATTATGAGCATCATTGATATATCTTTGTTCAACAATCTAATGCTTGTGGACAACATGGATTTCATGTGCATTAGAGACATGAAGCTTATGCATCTTATGTGTCGCATAATCCTCGTAGGAGATCATTGAACTAAACCTTAAGAGAAAGAATTCGGAAGTAATCCTCATCCATGGCTTTAGGGGCTTGTGGTTAGCCCATCATACTCCTTTCTAGGAGGTTTTGATTTCAATTCTCATCATTGAACTTGGGCAAGATGGAGGTAAGGTGCCTCATTTTGGTGGGCACTTTGAAACAATGCTTGTCCTTGGTGAGTGTGAAGTTGGCCATAGATGAAGGCACATGGGCCTTTGGGAATCCATACATGGTAGGATAGGTCCAAATTGGGTCCAAACACTAGAGCTTGAGGTTTTTGGAAGCTCTCATACATGGAAACTGGGTCCAAGAGATTCAAAGGGGTTGCTCATTGTTACCTTTTATTTGCATGGCTTGATGGATGGCTGAATAGATGGATGCATTAATGGATGATTGATGGATGGATGAATAATGATAATAGTAAATTAGGATCTTTCCAAAATCTAGCCTTTAGTACATACACCACTCCAACCACATAAATTGGACGAGATAAAAATGAGAATAAAGTGCACATAAGATATGTAAATAGAAACTTTATGGGACTCCTCAAAAAGAAAACTCCTTAATGCAAATGTGTACAAAGTGGAAAAATAATACAATCTGAATGTAAGTCTGAATGAAAAGGGTTTTAGGTACAAAAATAAGAGAGGAGTTCCTAGGAGCAAAAGAAAAATATGTCTATATATAAAGTGAACATATATGATTTTAGATAAATAGTCTAGTAGCCAAAAGCTAGCTCTAATATGCGTTTGATGTGAATAGAGGCAACAATTTTGCGATGTTGAAGGTAATGATGGCATGAAAACGTTTAATGAGGATTGGTATCAAAATGAGAGTGAAAGGATTGATGTTTTTGAAACTCAGAAACGTCTCTGAGAAGGATGTCAAAACGATATATGAAGGAATTTGCTTGATATGACTAAGTGCAAGCTTACACAACCTAAATCCTCAAAATCATTTTGTATGGAATAATATATCTAAGTGCAAGCTTACACAATCTAAGTCTTCAAAATCCTTTTGTATGGAATAATATATCTGTTTCGACACTATTTAGGTTTAATTTTTGTTTTTCTATCTATCTATCTAACTATATATATATATATATATATATATATATATATATATATATATATATATACAGAGAGAGAGAGAGATAGAGAGAGAGAGAGACAGAGAGAGAGAGAGACAGAGAGAGACAGAGAGATAGATACATACATACATACACACACACATAAGGCCTATTCATGAAATGTGGAATTTATTCAAGTACCATTTACAATACATGTGATGGTGTTAACTTATAATTTCTATCTAATATTTTGGATACAAGTAGATTTATATAAAAATGAATGAAGTTATTCTTACAAATAAATTTTTAACATGATTTAAATGCATGTTGTATATTCAATCCATCCTATATTAATATATTTATATATTAAATAACAACAAAAAATTAATTGGAGTCATTTTAAATTAAGAGGTTATCACTTATCTAAATATTAAAAGTTGAAAATGAGTTGTAATTGATGATACATAAGAGAACATATCAAATGATTTAAATGCAAGATTTTAAATTTAGGAGGATTCCATGGTATAGCTTTATAGTTGTTCTTTCAGTCAATTTAATCAAAGGGAGATAAGCTTTGAATAAACTATATATATATATATATATATATATATATATATATATATATATATATATATATATATATATATATATATATATATATATATATATATATATATATATATATAGAGAGAGAGAGAGAGAGAGAGAGAGAGAGAGAGAGAGAGAGAGAGAGATAGATATATGACACAAAGTATATTGCATGAACACAATTAATAATATTATATTCAATCAAATGTATATTAACACTCTTGAATATTAAACAATATATTTTTATTATATTAGTTTCTAAAATATACAAAATGAAGTAGTGATAAGAAAGTTTAATCCAATAACAAGGAAAATTCACAACCTTTCTTCCACTTAATGAGGAGCCATCCAAATTATTTTTATTATTTAGATTTCATAATAATAAGTTTATTTCTTAAGAGAAAGAATCTCTTGTATCAATTTAACATTGAAAAAATAAAGATGCATTATCTTCAAAACACATCAAAAAATGTTGAGATAAATTTAGAAGTCCACCTTGTCATGAATGTTTTTCTTTGTCGTGGAAAGAATAAAATTATAAATATTAGATTGTAGATATAGGAAAAAACATAAAAATTTTATAAAGATTTTTCTTGTAGCCTATTAATTTAAAGAATGGCTTTTGTAACCTTAATATGTATGCCTTTGCTACAGCTTCACTTATAAAACAACTTTGCTAGCCCAGCCTTATAGCATACACTATTTCATGATTTTCTCTCATATTTTTATTTTAGTAGCACATTTCTAACAATTTCAGTTGCTCTTGATTTGAAAGGGGAACACCAAGTATTGATGCTACTATGCTTAGATAGGCCTTTTTTTTCCTTGAAATTAAATGGAACATCTTGCTTTTTTCTATAATTATTTATAATTGAGAGTTAGCGAAAGATGAAACTCTCAAGTTATTTGAATGATCATTTGATCCACCTAAGATTTTGTGCTCTAACATAGCTGATGAGTTCTCCATTACGGATCAAAAGATAGGAAATATGCCATGTTCTTTGGTGATTGGTGATTGTCTAATTATAATGAGGATGATCAATCTTTGAATGTCAACCATATGGATTAACTCTAGTGTTACCGAAATAATACGTTATAGTGTCATTTTTTCTAACAAATTTATAAAAAAAAATTCACACACACTAATCAGATAAAATCTTAAAAAGACCTTCAAGCCTCATAAGGATCTACACTTAGCAGTTATGTAAAAAATATACTTTTTCAAAAATAACCTTTTTTGATATCTCATAATGTAGAAATGAATGAATATGGTTAAGAAAAATTGTATTTCTAGACACTTATTTATGAGAAGAAAGAAATATCTCCATAAGAGAAAATTTCCCATATTGAAATAATTTTTCTTGTGCTTATTGAAAGTCATATAACTAAAGTCTCTTGGGATATACATTGTTTTTCTAAAACGAAGGTGGGATTTCTATTTATTGCCCTCTTAAGATGGACATCAATCTTGCTGCTAAATTGGCTATTCATTCAACTATTTCTAAAGATGTCTAGCCCTATCTCATTAAAAGGAATTTACCTAAATGTTCCCTGAAAAAGTACATGTCCTAGACTGATCATTCTCTTTAGGATATTTTTGTTCCTACTCACTCTTTTTCTCATGCTTGTAGCACCATTTTAGGATTGGAATGCTTGGATGGAAGGCAAAAAATATTGTTCTCAAAGTGAGCATTTCATGTTATATAGTGACTTCTTTACTGAGGAAGGCATATGAACTGGGTGTCTATCCCTTTGGAACAAGTGTAACCTTGGTATCAAAGAGTGTATGTGTAGAAAAATGGGATTTACTTGTTGCAAAGACCTAAACGATAATGGGGAGGTTATGCAAGATGTTTCCAGCTCAAATACTATTATTTTTTTTCCTATACATAGGTACTATTACATCATAAAGACATTCTTCAAAGTAAGCTTGAACAATGTCCAAAGTCTAGACATATCTATATTCCTCCTGTTGCTCAGGATATGCTAAGGAGATTCAAAAAGATCAAAGAATGATATCAGATATGATATGATTTTCAACTCAGCACTTAATTTCCAAAAAGAAATTATGGTAGTTAGCATCATAATAACAATGATCAAGTTTCGCAGCAAGTCTCCTCTTTAATATTTCTATCAAGTAACCCGTATTTTGGGAAATGTAAGTCAGGTTTCTGGAATGAATAAGATTATACCAGGGAGTCGTCTTAGTACTAGAAATGGATGAACTGTTACCATCTTTCCAATCAAAAATATCGGAAACCATATTAAAATCACCTATAAGTAAGAGAGGACCATTAAGACAAGCAAGCTCGTTCCAGTATTGTTTTCTCATAGCACTATTATTTCTAGCATAAGTACTCACAATAATAATATCAAAGGGATGGTTCATGGTGAGACCAGAGCATTGATGAGTGGGACTATATTGAAAAGCCGAGATATGCTAGAAGAAACACCGATGGTGGTCCTACCCTTAATTAAATTGTGATTACTCGAGCACCAAACAAACTAATTAGAGGTAATATTCAGACTAGACCGGAGCTTATGGACTTCAAATTTAATCACTTGGAGGCACAAAAAATAGGGACATGGGGAGTAGTCCTTAATCCACAAGTTTATTGCATTGCACCAAACATTGTCAGTAACACCCTTACCGTTCAGAGATATAAAATTTAAAGATCTCATTCTTGATAGAGAAAAGAAGGCTGAAACAATTGTAAACCCTTTAGTTACCATATTCGAACACATCAATAATGATAAGTCTAAACTCCCCCCTAAACATCATCTTACAAGAAAACTTAGAACAACAGATAATAGAGACACATATCATTTCTTATAATTTTTTGAAGGTTTAAACATGGAGGTTGAGCTCCGACTGAACAAAGTCCTCTACAAGAGTCATTGGGACGTCATCTTCATGAGGTTTTTCTTGAGATTAGGACTGGTACTGGTCATTTTCATGTCTTTCGAACTATGAGAAGAATTCATCTTCTTTTTCATGTTCATTGTAAGGAGGGTTAGAATAGGAAGGAATTTTATGCATACATGTGTCCATCCCTCATTAACTGTTATAAATTATGGAATATGTTGAACAATGCATTGTTGGAGTGTAACATGGAATATGTTGAACAATGCATTGTTGGATTGTAACATGGAATATGTTGAACAATGCATTGTTGGAGTGTTCAATTATTATTGAACAATGCATAGTTAGAGTGTTAAATTAGTGATGTATTAATGTGTTTTTGATGTTTTTGATATAGCAGCTGAAGGTTCGTGAGGAGCGTGCAAAGCGTGAAAGGGCGGATATCAATAATCCGAATAATTATTATGCGTAGAAGGTTCTATTGTTAGAAACAGTTAGAAAAGTAATGGTTAGAATAAGGGTCGTTGTAGACCACAGTTTCTGTTATTGAAAGCAATGGCTATCTATAAAAGCTACCAACTTTTAGTTTCACGCTTGCTTCTCGAAGCCGCGCTCATGTAATCACTCTTTTCGACGTAATCAAAATTCCTATAAATACATGCACTCTGTGGACTGTCGGAACAGAGTGCATGGGGTGGGATTGCACCCAATCTTGCGTTTTGTATCGTCTCTTGTTGCATCTATTCTTCTGTGTGTTTTCTACGTTCGTAACCTGTGTTTGCGTGTGAGCAAGATCCTGACAACATCAACCTATGATGACTTTATCTTACTACATACCTGTGTCCACCCCTTATCAACCTATGTGAGCTTCTCAGATCCACTTTTGGCTTCTTCAAAGACCTTGCATTCTCGTCTGGATGATTCTTCGTTAGAATTGATGATTTCCTTATTTTGTCGCAAACACCCAACATGAGATCTATGAGGTGAGTCATTTAAGGGATTAAATACATTCCAGTAAATCTTTTCCTCGCCGCAGAGGGATTAAAGATAGCTGACCCCACAAGGTTTTTAGACTCTGGTCTTTCATTGTTACTTTTAACGTCAACAGTTTTACCCGAATTATTTAGAGTAAAATCCCTCACCCAATGTCCTTATTGAAAGCACATGAAGCAGGTGTTCGCAAGATTCCTGTAGAAAGCAATGAAGACAACCCAGACAGCGAAAGCTCCGCTCTTGGCCCTACCCTCCCGGTATGCTTTCCAAGACTACCGCAACAAAAGTCCAAACTTAAAGGTAAACAACCTTCCGGCATGCCTTGGAAGAGCCCCCTCAAGAGTAGGATCCTAAGTCAAGAAGTAGGGAAGAAAAAAGAAGACCACAAGAAGAAAAAAGATCGGGTCCCTCCCCTCAAAGAGGGCAACCATCATTAATGAAATTCACATCTCTAAACGTTAGGGGTCTGTCTGACCCGTCAAGAGCTTCGATTCTTGGCCAGTGGTTCAAAGACATGTGCTTCGCCCCTGACTTTATTTGCTTACAAGAGGTTAAAATCGACGGTGAGGATCTACAAAAACGGCTTAAATGCATTTCTCCGAACCACCTTTGGTTCTCCACTTCTCACCCTAGAGGGACAGGGGGTGCTTCTATCGGTATTAGTCACGCCTTGTCTAACAATGTGACCTCGACTTTTGAAGGTCGGAATCATCGTTGGATTGCTGCCTCTTTCGGGTCTCCTCTCCAGTTCACTGTGGTCTCAATTTATGCCCCTAATGGGGAAACAGACAGAATGGATACTTGGGCTTCACTTGACTCCCTTTCACACAATGTTCTGATTTGTGGGGACTTCAACATGGTTGAATCTCCTGAAGACCGATGGAATAACAAGGGGAAAATTATTGACGGTCAGGAGAAGGAGATTTGGGATAAAATCAAGCTCCATCTCGACCTGGTCGAAGTGAAAGACAACCAGGGTTTCTCCTGGTCTAATCTCCAGTCGGGGGACTCTTTGAGGAAAGCAAGGCTTGATAGATGCTACATCGACCAGAACACCATCCTTCAGTGGGGTTTTCCTTCGATTTCTCAACACATGGACCTCACTATCTCAGACCACTATCCGATTACGCTATCCTTCAAACCAATTCCCATGCTCCAGAAAGCTCCTTGGTTTCAGGCTTGTCAGACATCATTTTCCCTCCCCTCGGTCCACAAGGAAATTTCTGAGGTGTGGACGGAAGCCTTTGCTTACGGTAATGAACCGGCTAAGTGCTGGAGAAACGCGGTAGAAAGGACTCGTAAAATTCTAATCAGGACTCAAAAGGCTATAAGAGGAATTCGAAAGAAAAGAAGAGAAATGGTGTACCGGAGGCTCTCACGGCTTGAAGAAGAGGTGAACAAAGGTAAGCTACATTGCCAACAGGGTCTGTTGAAAATCAGGGGTAGGCTAAGATTAGAGGAGGAGGTCGAAAGGAAAAATCTCCAAATTTTCTTCAAAGAGTGGTGGGCAGGGAAGGCGGACAAACCAACGAAAGAGATGTGTAACATCCTCAAAAGGAAACAAGCTAGGGATTCCATCCCCCTAATGGTCGATAACAATGGAACTGAATGTCGCACTGAAATGGAGAATAGAACTATCATCGTCGAACATTTTACTAACCTTCTCGGGGTCTCGACTCCTCTTTCCCCCCACAGGCGCGACTCCATGGCAACCATCTCAAGGGTTGCTCATACCAGAATCCCACAGAACTTGATTGCTCTTCTGGATGCTAACATCTCCGAGAATGAAATTATCGAGGTTATTGATGCCCTTCCCAATGGGAAAAGTCCGGGTCCTGATGGCCTTACCAATGAGTTCTTTAAGTCCTTCAAACTTCAGGTGGCCACCCCCCTGCGCCTCGTGTGGCAAGAGGCTCTCTCCTTCGGTGCCCTCCCTGAGTGCCTGAATAATGGCGTCATCAAGTTAATCCACAAACGGGGAGATAAGAACAAAATTGAAAACTGGCGCCCGATTACCATGCTCCAAACTGGATACAAGATAATTGCAAAAGTTATCGCCAACAGAATCTCCTGTCATTTAAAGTCTTGGCTGTGCGAGGACCAGAAAGGTTTTGTCAAAGGTAGATCTATACTTGAAGCAATCATTGATATTTGGGAAGGCCTCGCTTTTGCTGAGGAGTCTGCTCAAGATCTAGTTTTTATTAAGATCGACTTCGACAAAGCGTATGACAGATTGGAATGGGACTTTATTCTTCAATCATTGAAAGACCTTGGATGCAGCCAAAAGTTTACGAAGATGGTTTCCACGCTTCTTGGAAATGCTTCAACCAGAATAAACATCAACGGTAAGCTCTCTGAGCCCATTCGTTTAAAAAGATCAATTAGGCAAGGCTGCCCTCTGGCTCCTCTACTATTCGCTATCGCCTCAAATGGACTCAGCTGCCTATTAAAGCATCACATGGATGCCGGCAATCTCAAGGGTCTCTCCTTACCTCGAAATCACGGCCAAATGGTTGTGAGACTTTTTGCTGATGACATGAATGCCTTTGTGCATAACGATATAAATAGCATTGAGATGTTTTGGTGGTGCCTCCACACCTTTTGTATGGCATCAGGCTCAAAAATCAACCATGCTAAAACTGCTTTTAGAGCGATCAGCGGGCCTACTCCGCAATTGTTGGTGGATCGGGGGTGTCAAGTTATCCCTAGCGGTCAAGTCTTCCGTCTCCTCGGCATTCCGATGGGTTTCAATATCTCAATGGAACAACGATGGAACTGGGTGCTATCCAAGTTGGATAGCAAGCTGAATCAATGGAAAGGTATGCAAGTCAACCTGGCAGGGCGTGCTATGGTTATTAACACCTTTATGTTATCAACAATTATTTACTTTATCTCGTGTTGGAGACCTAAGGAGAAAGACTTGGCCAAAGTAGAAAGAATCTGCAGGAACTTCCTTTGGACTGGGGACCCAAACAGAAGGGGGGTTCCCAAAATCAAGTGGGAAACTTGCATTAGCCCTAAAGACTCAGGGGGCTTGGGTATTTTGGATATTGCTGGATTAGCTGACAAACAGGCGGCTAAATGGCTTATCAAGGCCTGGAGCAATAGGGAGTCCTCTTGGGCTAAATTGATCTTCAGAAACACGGAAGACTTTACCTTTGTCGGCCTCCCTGGTTGGAAGGACATAGGGATTCTCACTCTTTTGTTCTCCCCCCACCCAGTCTGCCCTAAAGGCTCTAGCCTCGTGTGTTCCTTATGGAAGAATTGGAACAAGGCCAAGCAGTTCATCAGAATCAGTGATGATTGGAAGTGGGCAGCTGGCATAAGACAAAATGACTCTATCTGGTTCCCGATCAGTGGCATTCGGGGAGTGGATTCTTGGAACCTTCAAACTGCAAGGCGGTTATGGAACAAGGGGTTCAAAGAGTGGAAACAGCTCTGGAAACAAGAGACCTGCCAGTGGATTAGGTTCGAAGATTTGGATCCGAGACTTAGCATTACCTTTGAGGAATGGACTCTTCTTCAAAGCAGGTGTTTAGCCTGGGACCGCTCTACTACCCGCCTTCTCTGCGGTCAGGATCCTCCTTGCTCGGAGGGCCTCAAATGGAGCAATGGTAAGAAACTGTCCAGAATCCCGAACTTCAAAGGGGAAGTGGATGTTCACCACACCCTTAACAAGAGATGGTGCCTTGCTTGGACCAAACTTCGGTGGGAGCTAAAATTCATGTCTCTTTGGCACCCCCTAATTGAGGTCAAAAAGTCCGTTCTCATGTGGCAGATCTTGCATAAAGGAATCTGGACCAATGCAAGGGCTAACAAAATCTGTGGTGTGCCGCCATGGTGCAAGCGTTGTCATCGGTGCATCGAAGATTTAGCCCACCTGTTCTTCGACTGCCCCAAGTCCCGGGTTGTCTGGCATCACGTGTCCCGAGTTTTGAGAATTACGAGTCAATTCAACTGGCAACAAGTGATGTTGGGTGAGGCGATTGGATGCTCTTCGAGGCTATGGAATGCCATCAGAGGCGAGACTCTCTGGAAGATTTGGAGAGAGCGCTGTGCTGTCAATTTCGACCAAACTCCTAAGGAATGGTCGATCGAGAAATCCTTGTTTCTTCTTGGTAAAAGAATCTCCCGAGTCAAGAGTTCACCACCGTTTAGACATCACTGTATTTATCTCTTGGAAAACAACAAGTTGAAACCCAAATGGGTCCCACATGAGGGTGATGGTAATGTTATCCACCTCATTTGTAATGCCTTGTAGCTTGCTAGACTCCTCCCCTGCGTTGTGGGATTCGGGGGGTCCCATGGGCACTAGTCCCGTTCACTTGTAACTTTTTCTCTTTAATATAATTAAAGTCCGGGAGATTAGGCTAAGGCCGAACTTCCTTTAATAAAAAAAAAAAAAGATTCCTGTAGAAAACCTTTTGTTCATACAACTGTTTACCATCACAATATTTAATGAATAAATACCGTTTGATATTATTTTATATATCTATTTCAATGAAAATATGGGGTCCCATTTGGGACTAATGCCTCATTGGGCCTCTTGCTCTAAAACTTTACTAAATACTGAACCAAGATCGTTGATCCAAGGGAGAAATCTAGAGGAAGATCCGAAAATTCAATTCAAACCGGGAGTTTGAAAGATTTTGGGCCTTCCAAATTAAATCCTTCAAATCACTTAAAGAAGGTAGTAGGGGTGTTTTTGATAGCCATTGACCCCCGAGAATAAACTGAAGCGTAGAATTGGATTCATCCAAAAAGAAAAGAATATAACAATTAGGTAAATACTGAATTTTCTTTACAAATAACCCTCGTTGCTCCGAATGAACACGAAACCAAATTTTTAACACCTCTTCTGGAGGTCCAAGGCCATGATACAGGCCTATGACCACCTTCTCATAGAGGTGGCTATTCCATTCATATAAAGCACTACGATCAATAATCAGAGTAACGTCATCGTGGTCAGAATCGTCACAAACCTTTTCTTCAGCTACTTTTTGTTTTCCTTTTGAGCCCTCAGCATGCGAAGGGTTAACATATTTACTTGTCTTCCGTACCGTTTTTCTTTGTCATGTCCGCAAATGATAGCAGGCTGACTAGATTCTACATCGCGGGCCGAAACATGGTAGCGAGTATAAAGGGCCTCATGGAGGGCCATGCCCTCCGCGAAGGGGGCGAAGGAAGGGCTCCCTTCAGCACAGCTACCAATCAGGACGAAACCAGAATATAGGGACAAAGCTTCAAACCGTGAAGAAAGACCATGAAAATCGTTAATGTGCCACTACGCATGAGAGCACGGAAACCCAAGCTATGAAAAAAGTCACCTTTATAAAGCTATGAAAAAAGTCATGTTTACATGCCACGCCTAACTGAGAATGGACGAGGTTATAAGTCGTCATCTTGACGGTCTACGATGCCCTTAAATTTTCAAGTCTATCTGAAGATAATACGTGTATTCCTAAGATTTTTTTAATAAAAGGAAGTTTGGCCTTAGCGTATTCTCCGGGACTTTAATTAGAATAAAGAAGAAAAGTTACAAGTGAATGGGACTAGTGCCCATGGGACCCCCCAAATCCCACAATGCAAAGGAGGAGTACAGCAAGCCAGAGGGCATTGCAAATGAGGCGGACAAATCTATCATCTCTCTCATGTGGGACCCATTTAGGTTTAAACTTGTTGTTTTCAAGGAGATAAATATAGTGATGTCTAAATGGTGGAGACCTCTTATCTCAGGAGATTCTTTTACTTAGAAGAGACAATGACTTCTCAATCGACCATTCATTTGGAGTTTCCCTCCAAATCTTCGAAAGAGTCTCACCCCTAATGGCAGTCCACAGCCTTGATGAGCAACCTATCGCCTCACCCAACAGTGCATGTTGCCAATTGCTTTGGTTCGAGAGTCTCACTACCCACATCACGTGATGCCAGATAATACGGGACTTGGGGCAATCGAAGAACAGCTGAACTAAATCTTCAATGCATCGATGGCAAAAGTTGCACCATGGTGGCGCACCACAGATTTTGTTAGCCCTTGCATTGGACGAGATACCCTTATGCAAGATCTGGCACATGCGAAGAAATTTTTTGATCTCAATTAGCGGGTGCCAAATAAACATGAACTTTAGTTCCCATCAAACTTTCCTCCAACAAAGGCACCACCTCTTGTTAAGGATGTGATGAACATCTAAGGTCTCTTTGAAGTTGGGGATTCTGGATAGTTTCTTACCATTGCTCCATTTGAGGCCCTCCAGGCAAGGAAGATCCGATCCACAGAGAAGACGGTTGGTTGAGTGGTCCCACGCAAAACACCTGCCTTGAAGAAGAGTCCATTCCTCGAGGATAACTCTATGTCTCGTGTCTAAGTCTTCGAACCTATTCCACTGGTTGGTCTCTTGTTTCGAGAGTTGTTTCCAGAGTTGTTTCCATTGTTTGAACCCCTTGTTCCATAGCCGCTTTGCAGTTTGGAGGCTTCAAGACTCCACCCCTCTAATGCCGCTGATTGGGAACCAGATAGAGCCATTTTGTCTTATCCAAGCTGCCCATTTCCACTCGTCACTGATTCTGATGAATTGTTTGGCCTTGTTCCAACTTTTCCATAAAGAACACATGATGCGAGCGCCTTTTGGGAACACCGGGTAGGGGGAGAACAAAAGCGTGAGAATACCTATGTCCTTCCAACCAAGATGGCCCAGCAAGGTAGGGTCTTCCATGTTTTGTGAAGATCAATTTAGCCGAAGAGGACTCACTATTGCTCCAAGCCTTGATAAGCGACTTTGCCGCCAGCTTGTCAAGCTTGTCAACCAATCCAATGATATCCAAAATACCCAAGCCCCCTGAGTCTTTCGACCTAATGCAAGTTGCCCATTTGATTTTAGGAATCCCCCTCCTGTTGGGGTCCCCAATCCACAAGTAGTTTCTGCAGATTCTTTCCACTTTGGCCAACTCTTTCTCCTTGGGTCTCCAACACGAGATAAAGTAAATAGTTGTAGAAAGCATAAATGTGTTAACAACCATAGGACGCCGTGCCATGTGATGCTTTAATAGGTGACTAAGGCCATTTGAGGCGATAGCGAATAGTAGTGGAGCCAGAGCGCAGCCTTGCCTGATAGATATTTTTAAACGTATAGGATTAGAGAGGTTACCATTGATATTTATTCTAGTTGAAGCATTTTTTTTGGAAGAGTAGAAACCGTCTTCGTGAGCTTTTGGCTGCATCCAAGGTCCTTCAGTGATTGAAGAATAAATTCCCATTCCAATCTGTCATATGCTTTGTTAAAGTCGATCTTAATGAATACCAGATCTTGTGCAGACTCCTGAGCAAACGCAAGGCCTTCCCAAATATCGATAATTGCTTCAAGTATAGATCTACCTTTGATGAAACCTTGCTAGTCCTTACAAAGCCATGAATTTAAATGACATGAGATTTTGTTGGCGATAACTTTGACAGTTATCTTGTATCCAATTTGGAGCATGGTAATCGGCCGCCATTTTTCAATTTTGTTCTTATCTCCCCTTTTGTGAATTACCTTGATGACACCATTATTAAGACACTCAGGGAGGGCATCAAATGAGAGAGCCTCATGCCATACCAGACACAGCGGGATGGCCACCTCATGCTTGAAGGACTTGAAAAAACTCATTTGTAAGGCCATCAGGACCCGGACTTTTCCCATTGGGAAGAGCATCAATAATCTCAATAATTTTGTTCTTGAAAATGTTAGCATTGAGCAGATAATTCATGTTCTGTGCGATTCTAGACTGAGAAACCCTTGAGATGGTTCACTTGGAGTCACGCCTCTACAAGGAAAGAGGAGTTGAGACCTCGAGAAGATGGGTGAAGTGCTCGATGATGATAGATCTGTTCTCAACTTCCCTGCTACATTCGATCCCATTGTTATTGACCAAGAAGGGGATGGATTTCCTACCTAGTTTTCTTTTGAGGATATTACACATTTCTTTCGAAGGTTTATCGGCCTTCCCCACCTACCAATCTTTCAAGAATATTTGAAAATTAATCCTTTAAACCTTCTCCTCGAATCTTAGTCTTCCCTTGATTTTCAAAAGACCTTGTTGGCAGTGCAAGTTACCTTTGTTCACTTCTTCTTCAAGCCGTGAGAGCCTCTGCTACATAGTTTCTCTTCTTTTTTTCTGGATATCTCTTATAGCGTTATGAGTCCTGATCAAAATTTGTCGAGTCCTTTCAACCGTGCTTCTCTAGCACTTAGCCGGTTCATTACAGTAGGCAAAGGCTTCCGCCCACACTGCGGAAATTTCTTGATGGACAGAGGGGAGGGAAAACGACGTCTGACAAGCATGAAACCAAGGAGCTTTTTGGAGCATGGGAATCGGTTTGAAAGAAAGAGTACTCGGGTAGTGTTCCGGGATAGTCAGGTATGTGTATTGGGAAATTGAAGGAGTACCCCACTAGAGGATGTTGTTTTGGTCGATGTAGCATCTATCAAGTCTTGCTTTCCTCAGGGAGTCCCCCAATTGGAGATTTGACTAGGAGAAACCCTTCATGTCTTTCACCTTGACCAGGTCAAGATGGAGCTTGATTTTATCCCATATCTCTTTCTCCCAACCATCAATAATTTTTCCCTTCTTATTCCATCGGTCTTCAGGAAACTCAACCATGTTGAAGTCCCCACAAATCAAAACATTGTGTGAGAGGGAGTCTAGGAAAGCACACGTATCGATTCTATCGACTTCTCCATTAGGGGCATAAATTGAGACCACAGTGAACTGAGTAGGGAACCAAATAGAGGCAGCAATCCAACGACGATTCCGATCTTCATAAGTGGAGGTCAATCTGCCGGATAAGGAGTGACTAATACCAATTGGAGCGCCCCCCTACCTCCCTAGGGTGCGAAGTGGAGAACCAAGGTGTTTTGGAGAAATGCATTTAAGCCGTTTCTGGAGATCCTCAGCGAAATTTTTAATCTCTTGTAAGCAGATAAAGTCGAGGTTGAGGCAATTGCCTTTGAACGTGCAAGATTACGACCACTACGTGCTAGAGAGATGACTCTCCTCCCAACCAAATGCCTCTATATATAGCTCTCTCTAGGGGTCTGCCTTCTTGGGCAGGTGGATACTAACCAGCCATGTGTCCGCCATGTAACGGCATGTACCCCAAGTGTCCCAATCAACTCTAGTTAACTCAAGTGGATGCTTCTAGAAGGATCTAGATCTCTTTGTGCGGAATACTATCCCCATGTCCCCCATGGGGATTGAACCCAAGACCTCCTCCTTCATATCCTTGAGACTTAACCACTAAGCTAAGTGGATCACTTGTTCACAAGAGCACAAGACCTCCTAGTAAGTCTAAACCCGAGATCTTTGGTCATACACACAGATGACCAAATGGTGTCCGATTTCAGATTTGTTTGAACTAGTCGGACCCCTAGATCATAAACTTACTTTATTACATTGTTCCTCCCTTGAAAAAATATTTTTGTCCTCGAAAATTGAGCTATATATCTACTGTAGGCAACCCCCGAGCCTCATGTTCTAAAACAGGAAGAACATGGTCATGTTCTAGAACTGGAAGGAATGTCTCATCTTTGTGGTGGCATCCCTACCCAAATGATTCAAAATACTATGTCATTTTGCACTTTGATGAACTGAACAAAGTACAAACTAGTGAAAGTATAATAAGGGTGGATCTAAAAATATCCTTGGCTAATTCACGCTTTCTCGATGTGCGATCTAGGCACAAACATGTGAACTGGGTAGATTCAACTTAGTAGTCTATTTCTAGTATAACTGGTGCATGGACTCCTAATACTTTGAGAACTCTTGATTTACTTGAATTTGGTTTGGAAAACTTGAAGTTTTGTTGTCCCAAACATCTAACTTGATGTTGGTACAATGGTTAACTCCTATCCAACAGTTACTTGATTTTTTCACCCGACTAAAGGACTACTTTATCTTAATGAGTTAAAAAATCATATGTAGATTGTAGGAGAAAGTTTACCTTTTACTATGAGTCAAGCATACTATAACTTGACCAATTCAAATTCAAAATAAAAATTGTCTAACTTAGGACACTTTTCTCAAAGATTTTAGCTGAAACTTCTTGGGAATTGTCAATCTGATGAGCAATTGCTAACTTGTCTAGTCTAGAATATACTCGACTCGAAGAAATCATTTATGCTATAACTTGAAGCAAACTCAATAAATAAGTCCACTTAGACTGGCTAACCGTGGTCTTTTTCAAAAGGAATCAGATACCATATCTAAGCCAATTTTCAAAAGATTTGGAAAGCAGAAAGAAATAACTAAAACTATGTACAACCAATTCAAAATTAAAAAAATATGTAAACTTGCTATGAGTCAAAGTCTAGATGACTCAACACTTTAACTTCTCAAATATTTGTTTCAACAAGGTATTGAAGCATTTTTCCTATCTTTAAGAGAAATAAGCACGATTCTCAAAAAGATTCAAAGCAAAATAAAAACATCATCCAAGTATAAGATACTATTGTGGTAACCAACATCAGTGTGTCGACCCACTGAGATTCTTTTGATGAGTCTTGTATTCAAATAATTACTTCACTTGAGACTAAGTTCATATCATATTTAGTCTTTCTGACTCCTTACTAGAATGAAATTCTTGTGCATTTCTTTGAGTCAAAAGAGTGAATTTTCTAGGTTACATTAGGAGCTTGATGCTTGAGTTAGTCAATCAAATCCTTGGTTTAAAAGATCAATTCAAAGTCAAAGTCCAATTGTTTCAAAAATTTATGAAATATTTCTGAATTAAAACACCCTATCTTGAATGGTTTCAAGAAGATCTTGGAAGTTACTTGCTTCATATCTTCTATTTCCTTGATCTTGAAGTTAGCTTGAAATATCTTGAGATACTTACTTTTGACCTCCTTGAATGTGAACTCCATCTTTGAAGTTTTTATTCCCTAGAGGTTTTATCCTTACTTCAAGATGCAAACTAGGACTAAAAGATAATTATCATCCACGATCCGATGTCCCATACCATCTTTCCTACATCAATCTAAGTATAAAATGTGTTGTGCCATACCATTCTATTTTATATTCACATTAATGTGTAGGTAATACTTATCCTAAAGTCTAAACATATCTCTTGATAGAGTATCTTCTTGCTTCAATTCTTTACGAGAATTTTTAAAGTTTAAGGCATTATCTCTAACTTGATATTCTAGGTTTTGATTCCCTCACATGATCGTCTCACAATCACATCCTTTGCCTTGGAAACTTGAAAACCTCTTGATAGAGTATCAATTCTTATTTTGCTCGGGTTTTCAAATGAAAACCGTTTTATAATTCCAAGTTCTTGAATTTCTCAAATTCAAGTCTAATTGGTTATTCTTGACCAATTCTATAGCGACAGGAGCTTTTAACTTTCGCTCATGCTTTCTGGATTTGTACCAAAATCCCTTTAAGGATAGGTAAACATTTTGTTTTACCTTCTACAAACTTAGGTACCATCTTCACGGTTGCAGAATACATTCTTGGAATTTCTTACTCTGTTCACACTTGGAACAGCTTACTCTTTTCACATTTTTCCATTGGATAAATGCAACTTGAGTGAATAATTTCCAAAAGGAATTTTCTTTTCAATACTTAGGCAATCTATAGAATAGTTCCAATCTCACATTCGTGGACAATCATGGTCAAGTTTGATCAAGTCTGGTTGATCTTGCGGCTAGAATAAAGACTTAGTCTTTATCTTTAAGATCTCATGAACTATCTAAAGCTTCTTTCCTTACTTGCAGGCTTTTTAGAGATCTTTTCCTCAACTTTAGTCCAAGCATATATTGATGCTTCTCAGATTCCAAAGCTAAGAGTCTTTGATATACCTTTACGTTATATCACTATTTGGACTTGAGTACCAATAGTTTTGGGAATTACTTGGAACTAGTTCTAACAAACTTTTCTTCAAAGATTCTAGTCTCACATCTAGGGAGATTTTATCTTTCAAGAACTTTAGATTCCTACCAAGGAATCAAGTAATACTAAGCAATGATTCATCTTCGAATCTTTTGCTTTAATAGAATAATCTTTCTAAAATAAATCTTGACTATTGAACAAGAAGATGACTTAAGGCTTTATTACTTCTCCAAAAGATATTCCTTTTTAATCAAGAAAATAGTGAACCAGACTATTTTCTTTGTTAGTTTATCTTTAAGAAATAGCTTAATTCCTAAAGATTTCTTTGATATGTCTTTTAGGAAAATATCTTGATTCCTAAAGATTACTTGGGTTTCTTCTTTAAGCTCTAATTAGCTTAAATAAAACCAAGAATACTTTCCAACTATTGAACACTAAAGTTCAAGTAATGCTAAAGTTTTTTCCATCTTTTTGAGGTTCATCACTCGTCAAGATGACATCAAAGAACAAACTTCAAAAGTTTCATGATTTATTTTTTTCAAATTCGGAACATATCAACTATCCTTTGAACTTGAAAGTATTCAACTTCTTAACAAACAATCATGCATATGTGAATGCCTGTTCTTGCATTCAAATGCATGTGAGTGCATGCATCTGTTGGCATTCTCCTTTCATGCATCAAACCTAAATTAAGGAATTCTTGAGCTTGAGATGTATGCATCCAATCATCCATGTCCAATCATCCATGCACAAATAGTCTATCCTCTACCTTACAAAGGTTATGAATATATATATGCATAGACTTGAGTGCATCCTATTCCTTTTGCAAGCAAGAAAAAAATGTGTATGGTGCTTGAAAACATTCTCTTGAAAGGACAGATGCACCAACAATCTGTCATAGATGCATGGCTATGCTTGTATTTAATGAGCGTTTCAATATCTTTATGCTCTTTCATGTAGGTTTCAATGATTTGCATCAAGATTATCAAGAATGAAGTTTACTACCATACTTCTCTGATTAAAATGCATCCTACATGAAACCAGAGAGAAAAAACAAACTAACAAACCAATAGTTAACTTGGAGAATACTTATCTCCCAATTGAGTTGCATCGTTCCATTGTCCAGGACGAGAACCAATCCATCCTTTGTAGCTCAATACATATTGAAATTTGAGCATTCTCAAAAAAACGTGATGGAAATCCAAGCATGTTTGCATCACTTACCCTCTATCCTTCCTCATCCTTGATTGATAGGCAGCTGAAAATCGTTGAGTTTGGACACTTCTCGGGTTGAAAGTATTGATGTTGCAGGAAACACAGGCTTTTCTTCTATTCCATGGGCAGCTCGGGAAGAATGCGGGCAAAATCTTCATCTTACAAGTAATACTTTTTCTGAGCATGGCGGATGTATGAAATCTTCTCCCTTGGTTTACGAGACTAACGATCTTGTGTGAAGTTTTAGGTTCGAACCCCGAAAGCTACAGCTTGACGTTCCTTTGCTGTAGTTTGTATCTTCGTTGTATAAACTAGAGAAAAGGCACCAGCATCGTTTGGCCCCTGGATAGAAGAGATTGCAATTTTCCTTGACATCATGGGCTTGAATCCCGGATGCCACAGAAAAGGAGCGCTTCTCTTTTGCTTGAATAGATGTTGCGGGCTTGCGTGTTTAGCACTTCAGATCTGGAGCCTCGTGACATGGGATTGAGTCCTGCATAGTGCTCTTCATTGTACAATACTTGCAGCCTGAAAAAAGTCTTCTGCGCGAGAAACCAAAAGAGTAGTTGCACGTTACATACAAAATTCATCGGAAGTTCGTGGAAAATTGTCTACAGTGATAGACGCTTGAGTCGGGTGTTATAAGACCGAAACTTATCGGGTGCAATGCATGGAGATATCAAATAGATTAAAACATTTATGCATGCTTATAATATGCAATCGTGGCCATGGCTTTGCTCACGCTGCACGCTTCCTGCAATCATGGAGCGTCTCTGCACACGAAACATGTAGTATCAGGCGGGCATGATCGGATATATTTACTTGAATCTTCTTGCTTTCCAAAACTTCCATTGCACCTCAGGTACCTAGCACCGCCATTGCCGACTCCCAAGAACTAGAGATTCTATCCTTCCCTCACCCGACTCCTCTGTAGAGCTTCAAGTCCAGGTTTGCAGATGATCAGCCTCGAAAAGGATGTGACATTCTCGTTCAGGCTCTGGAGAGGGAAGGTGTCACCGATATGTTCGCATACCCTGGTGGGGCATCCACGCATATCCATCAACCGCTAACAAGGTCTAGCTAAATAAGGAATGTGCTCTACCGTCATGAAAAAGGGAGGTCTTTGCAGCCGAAGGCTATGCTTTTGCTTCAGGCAAAGTTGGGGTTTGCATTGCCACATCCGGCCCAGGCGCAACGAATTTGGTGACACGCCTCGCTGATGCTATACTAGATAGCATTCCCATGGTGGCTATAACTGGGCAGCGAAATAACATAATAATCTAATTCTGATACTTTGTGCCCTCAGATGAAATTGCATGCGCCGAGCAGATTAGTATTGCAACAATTTCATGAGACGTTGCTCCTTGGCAACGTTTTGCTTCAGTAGAATGTAGAGAGAATAAAATGAATATAAATTATGGCTAGCAATCATAAAAGATGACTTGCGCCGTTGTGGTTAGACGAACTACAGCATGACCAATACGTCGTGAACTCGAAACTCCCACACAACAGCTTGCTAGATCCACAATTCATTTATGGATTATGGAAATTATGCAGAAGAAGCACATAACATAGCGACGGATAGAAACTCGCTGCATACGTGAAAACAGCTCTCTCCCAAGCAAATGCCTCTATATATAGCTCTCTCCAGGGCAGTGCCTTCTTGGGCAGGTGGATACTAGCCAGCCATGTGTCAGCCATGTAACTACATGTGCGCCAAGTGTCCTAGTCAACTCTAGTTAACTCAAGTGGATGCTTCTAGAAGGCTCTCGATCTCTTTGGGCAAAATACTCTCCCCATGTACCCCATGGGGATTGAACCCAAGATCTCCTCCTTCACATCCTAGAGACTTAACTACTAAGCTAAGTGGATCACTTCTTCACAAGAGTACAAGACCTCCTCATAAGTCGAAACTCGAGATCTTTGGTCATACACATGGAAGACCAAACGATGTCCGATTTCAGATCTGTCTGAACCGGTCAGACCATTAGATCATAAACTTAATTTATTATAGAACCACTGGCCAAAAATCACTTCTCTTGAGGGGTCCAACAAACCCTTACAATTTAGCGATGTGAGTTTCATAATTGATGGTTGCCCTCTTTGAGGGGAGGGACCCAATCTTTTTTTCTCTTGTGATCTTCTTCTTTCCTCCCAGCTTCTTGACTTAGGATCCTACTACTGAGGGGGCTCTTCTAGGGCATGCCCGACGGTTGTTTCCCTTTAAGGTTTGACTTTTGTTGCGATAAGCTTGGCATGCAAACCAAAAGAGTAGGACAAAGGAAGGAGCTTTCATTGTCGGGGTTGTCTTCCTACCTTGGTTGTCTTCTTTGCTAGTAGTGAAGTCTTCCTCTTTACTAGTGGTGTGACCTTCCTCGTTGTCTTCTTTGCTCGTAGAGCACCCAAGGGTATTATGAGGGGGGTCTTCTTCATAAAGGTTATCCCCTGGGAAATTGACCTCATTAATCTCCTTTTCTAGGTTAGAGTACATGTTATTCGAAGCAGCAATTGTCATAATGTTCCTTGCTGCTGATCTTTGAGGGCTACCTTTCCTCCTACATCTTACTTTGGTGAATCCTTCTAAATCTGTCTCTGAAACACGATTTCCCTCTTCTTCCTCCATTAGAGGAGGATGACCCCGAGTATAAACTTGAGGGAAAGGATCTAGAGTCCCATGTGGTTTAAGTTTGTTTGTATTGGTACTTTGCTTCAAGGGGCATCTTTGATCCTATGACCTTGGTGTCCGCAACGGAAGCACACATTTGGCAAATTCTTGTAAGTAACCTCTTGTACCCAAATCTTACCATCTCCACAGTTTATGGAGATCTTTGAGGGAAGGAACTGGTTCAAGTTTGTTTAAATACAGATTTGAGGGTGCCATTGTGCATTGAAAGAATATTGAGCTCCAGCGTAGATTAACCCCCAACATCTTCTCTTGAGGCCATCTGGCAACCGATCGGTGAAACAATTTCTCGAAGAGATCCGTACAGAAAATATGGCAGATTGGGAAGCTCCACCCATAGCAGGTAACGAAGAGGCTTTGACCCGTTTGGATCAAAGTCTGGGGTCCACTTAAATAGACATAAGGTGGACCGGTGTCGGAAGGATTTTCTCACTTGAGTTACCATATGAAAAAACTAAAAATATTTTGCTTCAACATTGATTAATTGATATCTCGCTCACATAATTTTTAATGCATTGGTTTAAAATGACTAACCTTTTCTCTGAGTACTTGCAGGGAAAAAAATAAAATAAATTCAAAATGAAGAGATAATTGATCCTTATTTTAACTCTTTATTTTTGGGATCGTGTATATGTGCATTCATAAATTTAAGTATGGTTAAATATATGTGCCTATATTTACAGGATGTGTATCTATATTTATATGTATTTAATTATGCATGTGCTTTTGTGCCTTTCAATATGAATGTGAATGAGGTTTTATGTCATATGTATGTATTTGCATATATATACTTAAATATATATATATATATATATATATATATATATATATATATATATATATATATATATATATATATATATATATATATATATATATATATATATATGTGTATATATGTGTGTGTGTGTATTTGCATATGTTTTATGTCTATGTGTGTATGTGTTTTTGTTTACCTAAGCATGAGTATATATGTGTGGGTTAAAAATAAGAAATAATATTGTTTTCCTATATAGTTTAATCCCTAAGATAACTAATTTGGATCTTTGTAAGCGTTTATGATTAAACATAATGGTTGAGATTATTTATATTAAAAGAAAAATCTATATAAAGATTAGGTTCACAATAACCTAATACTTAAGTAATATATTTTTTATTGTATAATCATTTAGATTAATGATTAAATCATATAAATTAATAAATATTATAAATATAAAAAATGTACATACGTAATTTGAGATAAATGAGTGTATGTGTGTGTTAGCTAATAGAATGCATGAATGTGTGTATGTTATCTAATAGGTCAGAATTAGTGTGTTAGTTAAGATAGAAATGCATGCACGGGTTAAAAGTTATATATATATATATATATATATATATATATATATATATATATATATATATATATATATATATATATATATATATATATATATATATATATATATATATATATATATATATATATATATATATATATAATTTTAGAGGAGTTTTTTGCTATTGATCTTCTTGCAGGTATGAAGAGAGAGAGTGAGAGGCAGATGAATGTCTTTCATTGTTTGTCTTAGCATGCATGTCTCTTGAGGCCTTTGCCTTCTATAATGAACCGGCTCAGTGTTGGAGAAGCGCGGTGGAAAGTACTAGACAAATTATGATCAGGACTCAGAAGGCCATAAGAGATATCCGAAATAATAGGAGAGAAATGGTGTACCGGAGGCTCTCACGACTTGAAGAAGAAGTGAACAAAGGTAACTTGCAAAGGCAATGAGGGCTTCTAAAAATTAGGGGAAGACTTAGACTCAAGGAAGAGGTTCAAAGGAAAAATCTGCAAATATTCTTCAAAGATTGGTGGGCACGGAAGGCTGACAAACCTTTGAAAGAGATGTGTAACATTCTTAAAGGAAACAACCTAGGGAAGCCATCCCCTTCTTGGTAGACAACAGTGGGATGAAATGTAGCACAAAAGTGGAGAATAGATGAATCATCGTGGAGCACTTCACCCATCTTCTCGGAATGTCAACTCCTCTTTCCCGGCATAGGTGTGACTACATGGCATCCATCTCAAGGGTTGCCTGCCCTAGAATCCCTTAGAACATCATTTCTCTGTTGGATGCTTACATTTCAGAGAACGAAATTATCGAGGTTATAGATGCTCTCCCCAATGGGTAAAGTCTGGCCCTAACGGGCTCACCAATGAGTTTTTCAAGTCCTTCAAGCATGTCATGGCCACCCTATCGCCTCTGGTGTGGTGAGAGGCTCTCTCCTTTGGTGCCCTCCCTAAGTGTCTTAATAATTGTGTCATCAAGTTAATTCACAAAAGGGGAGATAAGAACAAAATTAAAAATTGGCACCCAATTACCATGCTCCAAACTGGATACAAGATAATTGCCAAAGTTATCACCAACAGAATCTCTTGTCATTTAAATTAATGGCTTTGTGAGGACCAGAAAGGTTTTATCAAAGTTAGATCTATACTTGAAGCAATTGTTGATATTTGGGAAGGCCTTCTGTTTGTTGAGGAGTCTGCTCAAGATGTGGTATTCATTAAGATTGACTTTGACAAAGCATATGACAGATTGGAATGGGACTTTATTCTCCAATCCCTCAAAGATCTTGGATGTAGCCAAAAATTCGCAAAGATGATTTCAACTCTAAGCGGAAATGCTTCAACGAGAATAAATATCAATGGTTAGCTCTCTGAACCCATATGTTTAAAAAGATCTATAAGGCAAGGCTGCCCACTGGCTCCTTTACTCTTCGCTATCACCTCGGATGGCCTCACTCGCCTATTTAAGCATGAGTCGGATGCTAGCAATCTCAAGGGTTTTTCCCTACCACTTGGTCACGACCAAATGATTGCTAGACTCTTTGACAATGACATGAATGCTTTTGTTCTTAACGATATCAATTGCATTGAGGTGTTTTGGAGTTGCATCGACACCTTTTGTGTGGCGTAAGGCTCAAAAATCAATCATGCTAAAACTCCCTTCAGAGCAATCCGTGGGCCTCGACCCCAATTGTTGATTGATCAGGGGTGTCAAGTTATCCCTAGTGGTCAAGTCTTCTGTCTCCTCGGTATCCCGATGGGCTTCAACATCTCAATGGACCAACGGTGGAACTGGGTGCTATCCAAAGTGGATAGCAAACTAAATCATTGGAAAGGTATGCAAGCAAACTTGGCAGGGCAAGCAATGGTGGTCAACACATTTATGCTTTCTACGACTATCTATTTTATCTCGTGTTGGAGATCTAAGGAGAAAGAATTGGTCAAAGAGGAAAGAATCTGTAGAAACTTCCTTTGACTCAGACCTCAATAGGAGGGGGTTCCCAAAATCAAATGGGCAACCTGTATTAGCTCGAAGGATTCGGGGGCTTCGGTATCTTGGACATTGCTGGGTTGGTTGACAAGTTGCCGGCAAAGTCGTTTATCAAGGCTTGGAGCAATAGTGAATCCTCTTGGGCTAAATTGATCTTAAGAAACTTGAAAGACCTTACCTTAGTTGGTCTTCCCGGTATGAAGGACATTGGGATCCTCACGCTTTTGTTCTCCCCCACCCTGTGTCCCCTAAAGGCTCTAGCCTGGTGTGTTCCTTATGGAAGAGCTGAAACAAAGCTAAACAATTCATCAGAATCAGTGAAGAGTGGAAGTGGGCAGCTCGGATAAGACAAAATGACTCTATCTGGTTCCTGATCATCCACATAAGGGGGGTGGAGTCTTGGAACCTCCAAACTGCTAAGCGGTTATGGAACACGGGGTTCAAACAGTGGAAACAGCTGTGGAAACAAGAGACTAGCCAGTAGATCAGGTTTGAAGAATTAGGACCCAAGACATAGAGTTTCCATTGCGGAATGGACTCTTCTCCAAAACAGGTGTTTAGCGTGGGCCCACTCAACTACCCGCCTGCTCTACAGACAAGATCTTTCGTGCCTGGAGGGCCTCAAATGGAACAACGGTATGAAACTATCTAGAATTCCTAACTTGAAAGAAAACTAGATGATCATCACACTCTCAACAAGGTGTGGTGCCTCTCTTGAACCAAACTTCCATGAGAACTTAAGTTTATGTCTATTTGGCACCCGTTTATTGAGATCAAGAAGTCTGTTGTCATGTGGAAAATCTTGCACAAGGGTATCTAGTACAATGCAAGGGCCAACAAAATTTATGGCCTCGCTACATGGTGCAAGCGGTGCCATCGATGGAGCGAAGAGACCTTGTACACCTTTTCTTCGATTGCCCCAAGTCTCGCATTATCTGGCATCACGTGAAACGGGTTTTGAGACTCACGAATCGAATTAATTGGCAACAGGCACCGCTGGATGAGGCAGTTGGCTGCTCCTCAAGGCTGTGGAATGCCGTTAGAGGTGAGACTCTTGGAAGATTTGGAGGGAGCGATGTGCTGTCAACTTTGGCCAAACCCCAAGGGAATAGTCCATCGAGAGATCCTTGTTTCTTTTAGGTAAATGAATCTCCCATGATAAGAGGTCCACACCATTTAGGCACCATTGTATTTATCTCCTCGTTGACAACAAGCTGAAAGACAAATGGGTCCTGCATGAGGGAGTTGATAGATTTGTAAGCCTCCTTTGTAATGCCCTATAGATTACCGAACTTGTCCGCTGCATTGTGGGATGTGGGAGGTCCCATGGGCACTAGTCCCATTCACTTGTAACTTTCCTCCTTTATTTTTAATTAAAATCAAATGGGTCCCGCATGAGGGAGTTGATAGATTTGTAAGCCTCCTTTGTAATGCCCTATAGATTACCGAACTTGTCCGCTGCATTGTGGGATTTGGAGGTCCCATGGGCACTAGTCCCATTCACATTGGTAACTTTCCTCCTTTATTTAATTAAAAATCTGGAAGAATAGGCCAAGGCTGAATTTCCTTTATTAAAAGAAAATACGAGCACCAAAAAGCAACTTCGGATGCGAGGACAACCCATGTATTCGTTGAAGATATGTCAACAATGATGCTCACTCACTCACCCTTAGAACTTTTTGTGCCCGTTAGATCCATTTATGGGAAATGACGTATCTTCATCATCCTCTTGGATATTGGGGAGAACTATTTTTCTAATTACTATTTTTTTTTTAATAAAAGGAAGTTCGGCCTTAGCCTAATCTCCCGGACTTTAATTAAAATAAAGGAGAAAAGTTACAAGTGGATGGGACTAGTGCCCATGGGACCCCCCAAATCCCAGAATGCAGGGGAGGAATATGGCAGCCTAGAGGGCATTACAAATGAGGCGGATAAATTCATCATCACCCTCATGTGGGACCCATTTGGGTTTCAACTTGTTGTTTTCGAGGAGATAAATACAATGATGTCTAAATGGCGGAGATATCTTATCTTGGGAGATTCTTTTACCTAGAAGAAACAAGGATTTCTCGATCGACCATTCCTTAGGAGTTTGGCCAAAATTAACAGCACATCGCTCCCTCCAAATCTTCCAGAGAGTCTCACCCCTGATGGCATTCCATAACCTCGATGAGCAGTCGATCGCCTCACCAACATCACCTGTTGCCAATTTATTTGGTTCGAGAGTCTTAATACTCGGGTCATGTGACGCTAGAAACACGATACTTGGGGCAGTCCAAGAATAGTGAACTAAATCTTCAATGCATCGATGACAGCGCTTGCACCATGGCGGCACACCACAAATTTTGTTAGCTCTTGCAATGGACCAGATACCTTTATGCAAGATCTGCCACATGAGAACAAACTTTTTGACCTCAATTAGGGGGTGCCAAATAGACATGAATTTTAGTTCCCATCGTAGTTTGGTCCAAGAAAGGCACCATCTCTTGTTAAGAGTGTGGTGAACATCTAAGTTCTCTTGAAGTTGGGGGTTCGGGGCAGCTTCTTACCATTGCTCCATTTGAGGCCCTCCACACAAGGAAGATCCTGACCGCAGAGAAGGCGGG
>MU262035.1:57500-80512 GCA_020310875.1 Ceratopteris richardii | reverse complement strand
CCGCCCGCGTAATTGCCATACACGGCTTAGACTGGTTGAACCGACCTAACAAATATAAATGATTTTCTGACTCCGACCTAACCGCGTAATTGCCACAATTGGGGACCCTGGTAACTCCCTTTCCTTATAATATCTTACTGGTCCAATATGACCTTCATCCAACATTCAAGTTGGGATTCCATCAATTGGGTAATGCACGCTTGGCTTCTCCTCATAAAGGGGGCCCAGCATAGATCCATAAGTGAAGAATGGTTGATTGAAGGTCTAATTTGTGATTTAGGCTTTTATACTTTGCTTCTTGCTTCACCGACTAGGTCTAATAATATGGCATCTAATATTGAAGAGAAATGGGTGCGGAATATTATAGATTTCATTAAGTCCAATAGGGTGGGGGATTTGATGGTCTCAATGCATCTTCATACTTTAGATACTTTGATCAATTAGCTGATCAATATCGCTTGCCTACAACTAGCAAGGAGGATACCTTTATAAGAATTGATAATGGCTTTAGACACAAGAATGAATTGGACTTAGAGTGGACGATTACCTTCATGGGTCAATTAAGACTAGAATATTTGTTAGAAACTATAACTCTTTATAAAATGGAGAATCATGATAGGATGAGTCAGAGTGTTCATGAAAATTTCTTCAAAATCAAAATATTTCCTAGAGATTAAAGACCAATAGTATCTTGATGAGAAAAATTTTGTTAAAAATACAATGAAGGAGATCATGAAGATCATGATTCAAAGATAGGGCACAAATATAATGCCTAATTGTATCTAAGTATGAGGAAGATAGCAAGATTGAGCAAACAACACATTCAATGTATATCCATAAGAGACAATCTAGTCGTTTTCTCCCTCAAAATTGTAAGTCGAGGAAGTCTTATGAATGAAGGTGTCTGATAAGAAGGTTGATTCTGATTCTTTCATGGTGGTAACTACTCTCACATGATCAAAGTAGCTAAAATAAAGGAGAATCCGAGGTGACCTTTTTTTGCTAGACATGGCATAACATGTTCAATCCAGATTTGAAATTCAACACCAAGTTCCATGCTTAGAGCAAGGTTTCTAGGTGAAAATTATGGTGTGCAATCTCAAGAAACAGACAACTCTATTAGCAAGATCATATCTATTATGAAACAAGTTGCCATTTTCATATCTATTATTACAAAGCATGAAGCATATCAAATGTTCTGGAACACAATTGTAATGGAGGAAGACGAGCAATCAAAAAAGGCACATGGTCATTAGTAATTTGTACACATACACACACAT
Source organism: Ceratopteris richardii (assembly GCA_020310875.1). NCBI lineage: Eukaryota > Viridiplantae > Streptophyta > Polypodiopsida > Polypodiales > Pteridaceae > Ceratopteris > Ceratopteris richardii. The sequence continues at coordinate 79,232 of MU262035.1, read as the reverse complement.
GTTAGATAAACTATACTCGAACATTTAGATTAATCTTTGGTTGTATCCTCTTGTTTATATTGCATGTCTTAAGGTGCCTCATTATCTATATAGTAGGGCGAAAAATGGTGAAAAAGGGGATGTTTGCTAATGAGAGATTAAGGAAATTGACAAATAGAGTCTTTCCACGTGTACAAGAATATAACATTGTTGTCTCTTTTAACCGTATGAAGAAATTCTTTTTTAATACAGTATTCTCTAAAAGCACCTCTAAAGTGATGAAGAGTCTCATATTGAGTGTACAATTTTTCGGTTTGATGCAAAAAAAGATATTTTGGCACACTACACAAAGCATATTCTCAAATTTCCAAGAAGGAATTGATTTTTGAAGATACGAAATATTTTTGGGTTCACAAAATTTCATGATCATTCAGCGATAGGGTTTACATCAAATCAAAAGTTTCCACGTGTACAAAGCCTTTTTCTCTATAAATACTACCAAAATTTGTGAATGTCGGTTTCTCGCTTTGAACATTCTTGTTCTTCTAAGCTCAAATAGCTTCTTCTTCTTGTCATCCTTCCAATCGTGTAACCTCATGTGAGGTTTACAAGAGAAGATAGGATTGTTTGTGGAAACCTCTTTCTGTGAAAGTAGATGAATGGGTAACTATGCTTCCTAGCTACAGAGGCGCCCATAAAGTCAAGCGTGCCAAAAGAGACAACACAAGAAACCACTGGAAGGGACGTATTCTCAGTTTCAAATTGAAGAGATGCGGTTGGTTTGCAAGAGTACAACATGTGTACACCGCTAAGGATCTTGTTCTAGAAAATCATCTGCAATTCCCTTTGTACTGTAGTGAAGTTTTACAATGCTCTTCTATCATTCCAGTTGTTTTTGTATAACAAAACATATGTTTTTGTACTGCAGATATCTTTCCTTCCAATATTGTGGAATGGCAACCTATTGAATGTTTAACAGGAACATTCAGAGTTCTTCATAAGGAATATGCAAAACTCATGTATGCAAACAAATCTGTTCAATTTTTCAATAGCATAGAGTTATTTGTCCTTTATGCAGATTATCAAGTGCCATCAAGGATGAGTTCTTATGGAAATCTTGTACATGTACCTAGTCCTTGCATCTCTTCATTAGATTGGGATGCTCCTGATCATTCAACAGTTTCAAGTTTTCTATGCAAAATGAACTTTGACATCCAAAAGGCAATGTCAGCAGGCCGAATTTTGAGAAGGATAAAGATTCAATGGTTTTTGCCTATTCATGTCTTTGTAGCATGCTTTAAAAACATGTTATTATAGAAAACAAAAACAATGTGGTTGAATAGGAGAGTCTCTATTTCAGAGATTGATGATGTTTTAGGTAGGGAATGGGATAGCAAAGAAGTTTAAAAGCTAGGTGACATTATTTTATGTAAAGTTAGTCCCAATTCTCTTTCAATCTCATATCAGATATGTCGACAATCTCTGGTTTTAGGATATGACTATAGAAGGTGGAAAAAAAAGCTTGGACTTTGGATAGCCTTGGACTCAGAGGAGAGCTGTCCGGAATTTGAGTTAGAAATATTGATTCATCCAGATTTTCAATCAAGTAAAATAATTATCACTGCAAATTGGAATCTCAGAAATGTAAGGGAGCTCCTAGAATACCTTGATGAGGTATCATCACAGTGTAGATTCTCAATTGATGATGCAATAGTTAACTTTAGATCAGAGAAATCATTATCTTGCATAACTTGCCTGCCACCAAGGGTGATTAAGTTCCAACCCTTAAGATTGTAACAAGTTAACTCTTGACATTCTTACATAATGTATCTCCTGCTTCTATTGATACTTCCATTGAATTTTCTTTGCAGGATGGTGATAAAGAATGTGTGTTAAATTATGAATTTTAAATTTCTATATTCATATTTGCATTTTTTAATTTATTTCAAGATTTTGATGAGGTTCTTATTGTACAATGATAAGAATATAAACCAAGACATTCTTAGATATTTTTTAGGTCCTTTATTTCATATTTCCATTGATTTTTATTTGTAGGAGTGAATTGATGACTTCAATTATTCCCCTTCTTCTAAACTCATATTGGCATTTTTTTTGTTTAATCTTAACACTCTGATGAGGTTCCAACTAACAAATAATTATACAGGAACTTGCATAAGTAAATTGTAGATGAACAAGAGATCTAGAATTCAATATCTAGTTTCAATTAAATTATTTGAGTCTATCAAAGGTGCACATTAGTTTCAATTAAATTATTTGATTCTATCCATCTTTTCTGTCCTCAAGTAATGCAAGAGAAAGTATCATGGTGCACATAACAAGTAATACTAGAGACGGTGGAGAACCTGGTGTAAATTCCAATCCAAGGTTTGATATTTCAAAATATGAAGAGCATGACTTAAGTCATAAAACAGAGGAGACAAGATAAGAGAAGAAGATCGATTCAAGCCACCAGTGCAATCTAAAGTTGTCGGATCGCCCTTATTGCTTAGATCGACCGTGTTAGCAAACTACCGGGAGAGACTTCAAAAAGTGACTTTGCGTAAAGGTTTGACTCATGACTATAAAAACAACTTGCAATAGCTCATCTCATGCAAGGTTGCTTAAAGGGGATGTTATGTTGAAATGGATAATACGACCGATGCAAGTGATAGGGGCAATCCAAAATTCTCCAATTCCCCGTATCGCTTGTATTGGTTGTGTCCTCTTTCTTCTTTACGTTCTTCTCTATCTTCTCCAATTTAAACTTTCCAACAAGAATGAAGTAAGAAACCCACAATGCAGTCATATTTCTGACACGACCAAATTTAATTGGACCATGCAATGAACTTTTGTTTAACTCTCAAGAGGTTCAATACAACTGTATATTTCTCAAGGCATATAAATATTGTTAAGGCAAATAAATATGGTTACAATGACCATCTTCCAGATGAAGATTGGCATAAGTACATACAATTTGTACATAAATAAATCTTCCAACCTATGTTGGTTTTACAATAGATTTCAATCTTAGACTCAAAAATGATTCAACCCTTTCTATCCTTTTTGGAGCCCTCTTTTTTCTGTTGCTTGTGGCCCTTTTTGGAGCTTTCACCTTGACTCATTTTCTTGGTCCCATGCTTCAATGGTGCGTGAAGAGGATGCCCTCTCTTTTTTTCTTTAGACTTTTTTTTATCAGGTGGAGGGGGTGGAGGTGAGTCTGGATCATTGGGGCAGATTGCATGTTTCATAATGCCATTTATTGCTCTCTCTCTTATCAAGATGATCCATGCATCTAGATAGTGTGATAAATTTAATTCAGGATTGTAAAACCTTCTTTCCAAGAATCTTACAGCATTTGCAATCACTCTCCAACCACATGATGTTGCGTCTTTCTGCAATGGCACATGAATTTGTATGTATCCAAATTGCATTTGTTCATTTAATTTAGCAATTCCAAGAAAATTTTGATCAATATGCATCTTGAGAAGCTTTGCAGCATTGCATTGTAAAGTGAAAATCAGAATGGATGGCATGGCTCTTAAATAGAAAACAAAATGTATAGCAACTTACACTTTGCAATTCCCATGTTGTGATTTAAGATAATTGAGGAAAAGAGCTTGATATGCATTGAAGGCAATAATAATAAGACTCCAATGGTCCCTGTCAATGAGTTGCATGTAAATATACTTTCTTTAATGAAACAAATATCTTTCCAAAATGAAGATGAATACTTAATTTTCAATACATGGGTAGATAACACATTCTACCTCTTCTGTAAAATTTTGTAGAAAGGACTTGGCATCTCCATGTTTATGCAAAAAACACTGTGTCACCATAGGATCTATCATTAGGGGAAAAAATGAACCCTGCATGGGCCTTTTGGATTAAGGAGTGATTAGTGACGGACCAATGAGAAGAGGGTGGTGGACACAGTCTAGTCCCTTAATCACATAGACTAGGCATAGGCTTCACTAGTTTTTGTGTGGTCAAAGAGAACAAAAACCACCTAGAACTCTTGGTTTTCGTTGTGTGAACGGTTTTGAAAGGCCTGAAAACGCATTACAACCATCGATTGTCTTAATGATCCAAAGGTGGAGGTTGTGTGGCCAAAGTCAAGGCAATATTGTTTATGAACCCTTGGATCTATATGACTTTCAATGGCTGAGATCAAGTTCTTGCTAAAAAAATGCGCCATTCAAAATCCACCCTTCGATTGGATGCCCGATCGGACGATGCCCCGTGAAAGGGGCTGATCTTCTGCGCCATCATTTCTAGCCATTGATCTTCATATGATCTGATGGTTGAGGTTTAAATCTAAAATTGAAAAGGCACCTTTACGCCTGGGCCATTGGATCAAATCATGCATCGCACGGCTGCCACGGACTGCGCCACTTTCACTCAGCCCCAAATCCGGTAGGACGTTGGATTCGTGAAGATCGAATGGTCAAGAATGATGCAGAAGTATGCACAAAAAAATCCGTTGGATTCTGCCAACTCGCATGCTTGTCAGACATTCTCTCTCTAGTACTTTATTCCCTTCAATCTTGACCATTAAAATGAAGCATCCAAAGGCCATGAAAAAATATATTTTCAAATTCAAGCACAAAATTCTTGTAAATACTATTTTATTTGGAAATACCACTAGTGGTTTTCTAAGTCCCTTTAATCCTCTAGATTAGGCTTTTTAATCCCTAAAAATTAGGAATCCTTACAAGGCCCATGCAAGGTTCACTTTTTTCCCTAATGTGATAAATACTTTTCTTTGAACCGCTTCCTCACATTGTTGAAGAAGAACCCTACAAATCAAGAAATAAAAATTCAGTCAAGGAACTAGAAAATTAAGCAATACAAGAGCACTTTATGGCCTCTAGATAATACCTCAGTGAAATGTTGACCACACTATCTGATATTTCAACATGAAACTCCCTCAACATTTTGTTATCTTCAGGTCTGATGTCAAGAAACTATTCATTCTGCCATGCCATTGTAACATTAACTATTATCTGCCCATCTCCTTTCTTAAGGAGCTCTTTATTTGCTTTCTGTAACTTTTGAATCTAGTTTAAGATGACACTTTCCTCTGTAAATAACCCCTGCTTTTTCCTCTCCTCCTCACTATTTGTTGTAGTTCTAGTTTCATGATCATGAGTGACCTCAGGGTTGATCTCTTCAATGACAACTATTGTTTTGGGTGCTCAAGCTGGAGGTATATTTAAAATATCGAAGAATTTTTTATCATGGTGATCAATCGGAACCAGAGATTTATCAAATTTATATCTGATTCTTGAAACAATAACATAATCCTTCACCATTAGTGTTACCCTATGAGAATGAGCAGCACATAAATAGGCATCATTCATAAAATCAATAGCAAAGTCCTCTGTAGCTTCTTGCACGCATAGCAGTGCTTGAGTTTGCCACCTCACATTGATAAAGGATGAGGTTTTCATCAAAGAACATAGGTTGGTTATGATCTGCTTGACAACTCTCATAAATGGAAGTCTAGGGATCAATAGTCCCATAAACTTTTGAGCTCTTCCAATTTTCCTTAAGGACTTTACATGGTACTTGACCCTTTTCTTTGAAGGCTTCTCTGATACATTGCCTTGACCCTTCTGGGGATTTTGCTCCTGGACATTTTGCTCCTGGGCATTTTGGTCCTGAACCTCAGGGTACAACTTCCTTGTTGTCTTTTTGGTCCTAGCCATATTCTGCACAAAATGAGAGTCTTTAGGCAAGGAAGTGGAAAGGAAAGGCAACTTACTCTCAAAAACTTTGATCAAGGACTCTTTCCACTATCAGAGACAGGACCGACCCAAGCGATAAGAGTCATCCAAAAATGCCCGAATGTCCCTTATCGCTTGCATCGGTCGTTCTTCTAACCGGGAAGAAATATCAGTAAATACCATTTCCCTTGGAATGCATTATAGCTAATTCTCAACCAAATAAAACGTTACTTCAAAGCTTTCATCAAGGATGTCATTTAAGAAGCATGACCAATCCAAGCGATTAGGAACATTTAGAAATCCCTAGATGTCCCTTATCGCTTGCATCGGTCGTCCTTGAATTCATCATTAAATATCATTCAATACTAGTTCGAATATAGCTTACAATGCATAATACTCAAGCATCACTAAGATAAACATAATTTGCAAGCTATGATCAAGGACTCGATGCCATTTAAGAAACATGACCGATCCAAGTGATTAGGGTTATCCACAAATCCCGGATGTACTATCACTTGGATCAGTCATGTCCATATTACCTAACACAAAGAGCATTCTCTATAGAAAATGTTAAGCAGCTAAAAAACTTGGTGGCCATGGAACCTCGATGCTTGCAAAGTGTTGAGAAAAAAAATGAGAGAAATGAATAGGGAAGCTTAAATAGGTCTCAGAATTGAGTTGACCATTGGTGCCACATGGCATGCCACGATTGGGCCATGTCATATAGCTATTGTGAATTCCAACATTCTTTGCCGCATGGCATCATTTGATTGGGCCACATCATCTATCTGTTGGGATTCCCAACATACGTTTGCCACATGGCACTCAATGATTGGTACACATCATTTGATCGTTACTTCCTCCCTCCTCGCCTATAAATAGCAACTCCCTTCACCGATTCAAATTTTGAACCTTCAGAGAATTTGTCTCAATTTTGTGCGTGTTTTTCTTTCATCCCTGACACGATCGATACAAGCGAATTTACCTGTTTGACCCACGTTGACTCACTTTAGTCACTTGCATCAATTGTGTTCTCCTCTAGGACATACAAGAGAAGCTGGAGCTAAGATGGAGGGAATGAATGAGATCCTAAGTGTCTCTCCATGAGAGAAACTACTTGATTTCATGGTTCAAGAGGGTTTAACTGTAGATTACTTTCCTGATGCAATGACGATATTCAACCCCAAGATTGATTTTGAAACACTCCTAGAGAAATCAAAAAGTTTTCTTAAGGATGAGTGGGAGAACTTCTTGGGGTTCATCAATGGAAAGATTGTTTCTATTTCTCAGAAAACATATGTCCATCCTCACATCTTTGGGAAGGATCCAATAGATAGGGCAAAAATCACAAGAAAATGCAAACGGATATCCCCTTTGCTAGGGAAGCTAGATTCATGCCCAGAGCATGAAAAGGACTATTGCTTGCTCCCTTTAAACATTGCTTTCTTGATATGGCTTGATCACATCTCAGTTGAAAACGAGGAAAGTGTTCATGTTGAAGACGAGCCTTTCTTAGAGCTGACACTTGAGGGAAGCTCAAAATCTATGAAAGGTGTTATGGAGATTGTTGAGGAGATCAATCTCCAAGCAAAAGAAGAGCAGGTCAAAGGATTTGATGTGGCCACTTTTAAAGCAGAGACTACAATAAGGGAGCCAAGTGAAGAAGTTCAAGTGTCTGAGAAGTCCCTACTTCTCCCAAATCTACCTTTTTACTTTATCTCTGAAAAGGAGTTTATCCCTCTATTTTACATTCAGGAACTTATCAATCTTAGGGAGGACTACTGCCTTGCAGCTATAGCTGAGTCAGAAGAAGTTGCAAGGAGATTCATCAATAAGCTAGGAGAAAGAAAACAAGAATTTTTGCATCTTGATTTGGATTTGTCAAATGAAGAATTCAACGATTCATCACAAGCTCTTTCAAAATGCTTTGAGAAAGCTATCTCAGAGAATCCAAAACTTGTTGATGAAGAATTTGATGAGCATCAGAAGCAACTTGGAATATACTCGTTTGGGCGTGGCTACTCCTTCTTGGATGTTGTTGAGGACAAAGGAACAATATGTATTGACTCAAAAGAGCTCATTGAGGAGGAAGATGAGGTCAAGGTATGTTGTTTAATATATTCTCATGAATTTTAGGGTTATGAAATGAGATGCGACCGATGCAATAGCTTGTATCGGTTTTGTCCAAGATCTCCATTTATAAAGTGAGAAATCGACCACGACCGATGCAAGCGATAAGGCCCATCGGATATTTTCCGTTGGGCCTTATCGCTTGCATAGGTAGTGTTTGGACCTGAAGAGGAAGATGAGGTCCAGGTATGTAGTTAAATACATTGTAATGAGTTTTAAGCTTAGGAAATGAGATGCGATTGATGCAACATCTTTAGTATGTATCGGTTTTCTCCAAGATCTCCATTTAAAGTGTGAGAAATCGATCAGGACCGATGCAAGCGATAAGGCCCATGGTATATTTTCCGATGTGCCTTATCGCTTGCATGGGTCGTGTTTGGACTTGAGGAAGATGACGTCAAGGTATATAGTTAAATATATTCTCACGAATTTTAGGCTTAGGAAATGAGATGAGACCGATGCAACATCTTTAGCTTGTATCGGTTTTGTCCAAGATCTCCATTTGAAGTGTGAGAAATCAATCACGACCGATGCAAGCGATAAGGCCCATCGGATATTTTCCGTTGGGTCTTATCGCTTGTATCGATCGTGTCTAGGAGTTGCATGCAACATTGATAATAGACATCTGGCTTTGTAAGAATTCACCTTCTTCAGCAAATATAACATGTTTCCAGGTAGTTTGCAAAGAGATATTGATAACGACCGATGCAAGCGAGAACGACCATCTAAATTTCTCTAAAGACCCTAATCGCTTGCATCAGTGAGGTCTCTTGCTTTTTTTCTAATTGTTTCAAGTTACTTTTCATGACTCCTTAAGTGTGCTTGCACTTCATCTGACCTTGTTTTTCATTTTTACCAGAGTTAACTATATTGGATGAAGACAACTACCTTGGCAAGGGCAAGGGAACAAGAAAAACCATAAAAGAGAAAGGAAAAGCAAAGGTGGATAATCATTCAATTATCCACTATCTTCCAAACTTGAACCTAGACACTTTTTTGTGTTATTCACAAGCACTATAGTGAGGAGCCAGATTTTGCATTGTTCTCCTTGAGGACTCTATCAAAATACATGGGTTTTACTCCAATACCCTTTAATGCTTTCAGAGTTTTGCTGCTTGAAAGAGAAGCTGCATTCAAAATTTTTGTATATGCCCCAAGACTCAATGCTTCAAGGGCAAGGTACTTTCTTTGTTATTCAAGCTATGCAATGGCTGCAGGGGTGTCAAATTTAAAAAGCATTGTTGGATACAAGAGAAAAGAGTTCCTCAGATATAGAGGTGATTTTCGAGAGCCAAGCTCTTTAAAGAAACTCAAGGAATGACTCCATTTTTTCAAATTCTATTACTCATCAAATCTACATATACAAAAATTGCCCAATGTGATATAAGACATTGCAATTTTTTTTGGTGTAACTGTTCCATGTCCTAATATTAATTGTTATTGATCCATGATCTATTCTCTGGTCAAAGTCATCTGATGGTTATAGACATATTTCTTTTCAAAGCTTAATACATCATGAAATGTACATATATGACTTTGAAAAGAAATAAAAGACATTGCAAATATTAAAGCTCTATTTGAAATGTAGTCTTTTTCATTTTGTGATATTGATACATGATGATTTTGTCTGATGATAGTCATATTCTTCTGATTATATTTGGCATGAGGTACTTTGTAATTGTCTTCTAAAGGACCAATCAAAAAGCTCTCTGAAGGCATTGCTCTTCGTTACTCCTCCTCCTTTCCTTGTGCACCTAAAGAAGCTTGTTCTTGCTTGATAATGAGATTTTTCCATGCCTTGGGTGTTCCATATGGCAAGTGGTTCTTTTTCTGCAAAGAATGCACCATGCACAAGAAGAATATGCTAGAAGAGCAGAAGAATCTCATCAGATCTTTATTTCAATAAGAAATAAATAAATTAAATAAAATATCTTTGGAACTCACCAAGTAGTATGTTATGTCTTTGGCACCCCATGCCTCTATGATGGTTTCTATAAGCTCTGTGGTCGCCTTTCTGAAATCTGTCACATAACTCTTTGATGTTACCTGCTGCCTCATGATCCTAAAAAAATTATCTGGTTTGAACCACACCTCCATTCTCTTTTTTGCTATTTCTAGTTTGCTTTTTACATTAGTCGTGACCTCACAAAATTTTTTCCAACAATTCCACATGGCATTTAGTTGCTTGTCATCAGGATTGTTGAAGAATCTCCTTGCTTTTGCACCTCCCATTGAGACATCCTGTAGTACATCACCTGTATTTTGTGAAAGCTTTGGATCTTTTCTTAGATGGACATCACCACCATGAAATCCCATTTCTTAAAGAAGACATTCACATTTTTTAATGCACTCATCTACAAGAGTTGTAGGCTTGATAGAATATGCATGATCCAAGTGAAGATGGACCAACCTGTCAATGATTCTTAACTTTGCATGTTGTGTGCATATGTGTACATTTGTCAATGCTATTGGAAGTATGGGATCCCAAAATCATTGAAGAAGATGAGTAGTTATGAAGAATAACATTTCGTCTGGAAGGCGCCTCTTCAGCCTCAGCTCTAGCAATCCATCCATTTGTGCCTGGGCTTTGCATGCAGTACAAGCAAGGGTACTTAGAATTTGCTCCCCCACTTATACCAAACATGCATTTGAGCGTCTTTAGGTCTCCACTCAAATGCCACTCAACTTGAAAGTTCTCGTAGTCTTTGACATTCAACAATTCTCCTGCATGATGCCTTTGGATAACATTTGGAATGTTTGTATGTGAGAATAACCATTTAAGTGTTTTATGGCTCTCAGATGGAACCTGAGCACAACCAACGTCCCACCATAACTCCATTTCTGATTGTACTTTGAGAGACGGAGTATCCAATTTCCCAAGGCTATAGTCCAAAGCTTTGTTCATCAGTGAAATACCATTCTCTCCATCTTTTGATGTTTTTTAAGCTCAGCTTCATCAAGTTTGATTACAAATTTCAACAGACCAGAACATTCATGTTCTTTTATATTATAGAACGAAACCATGTATGTTTGAAGTTTTATAATATCTATCCATACGTTGTTAAATGCATTGTAAGTGAAATGTAACTTTTGTTTTCCTACTTCGTAAGGCATGTTACTGTGAATATGTTTATATTCACCAAATACTGATGTGATCTTTTTATTCAAGCAGAGTCGAAACTTTCCTACATGATGGGGTTTAGGCAATCCAAAACTTTTAACTTTGTTAAATTTCAAAAAATCACACCAAACTTTTGAGATTGCTCTATAACCTTTCCTACTCACTCCGAAGCTATCACAAATCTTGTAAATTTGAGATGGTTCTAGTAACAGATTCATTTCTGTCATGAGTTTTTGGAGAACAAAGCGTTTCAAGCATGTATTTTCATTCAATTTCAATAGTCTTAAAACATCATTTTGACTCATAATCTCATTACAGAAATGTACCTGCTCAAAACTACTCAACATATTGAAACCTAGCACATTTGTCACATGATCTCTTACAATTTTCATTCTTTTCTTTTTCTGGCCAGATTTTTCAGTCAAATCTAAAAAAGGTTTTACTTGTTTTGACCGCATTCTCAAGCCTATAGGGGTTTCTTTTATTTTTTTAAAAGACTCAAACTGAGAAGATAAAGTAGACAATTTGCTTTCTAGCTCCCACATATGTAAATCCTTCTGATGTAGTGTGCTTTGTAGATAGTTTATGTATTGTACATAATTCCTTGAAATATCATAGAGCCTTGAACAATAGCCTCATAAACCATCCTCACCATCTCCTACAAATCTAATCAAATCATGAAGATTATGAAAAGGGGGATACCTTCCAGTTTATGGATCAATTGGATAAACAGATCCATCTGTCCATATGTCGATATGTTTCTTGCCTTCCTTTCGCAATCCATCCACTTCAGGAGGATGAAGAGCCCTTCGAAATACTTTTGTTGTCGTCGCATACTCTTGACTAACTGCAATGTTGATATGGAACTTTTCACAATGATTGTGATTGTTTGAAAGCTCAGCGAGAGTATTTGGGTTGAGGTTCTCCATGGTCTGCTATGAAAAGTGATTGACAAGTGTCTTAAATGACGTGAAAGAGAGAAAAAGGCTTGCTATGAAAAGTAGAGTAAAAAAACATAAAACGTCATCAGCACACATTATATAGGTCCGTGAACAAGAGAAAAAATCAAATTTTGATCAGCGCCCAATGAGCACAAACCTCAAGGCATAAGATATCACACAAACTTTTCATGATTATCACATGAGTTTCTCTCTCTTCAAAATTTACATAAGATACATTTTAACTGAACTTACAAGGAATTTCTTAAAGGATTTGACAACTTTAATCTAGATTAAGCACAACTAATTGAAATCCTTACACGGCCCTTTTTGGGCCGTTTTTTCCCTAATGATTACACCCAAAATTGTTTATTGCCCTATAAATCTTCCTTTAGGTACTCCACTTATCCATGATAGACAACTAATATCTTATTTTAAACCTCTAATAGTCTACTTTTATTTAAAGATAGAATCTTTTCATGATTGTATCTCCTACCTATTCTTGTTTGGATCTCCTACCTATCTATGATACATTCAGCTTCTAAAGGTGTGTTTGTGAAAGGGTGCAAACTAGAGTGGTTTAGTTGTGAGGGCCCATGAATTTTGTGCTCCAAACACCACTATTAGTTTACACATTGTTTTTGAACCCTCATGTAATTTTCCACATTTTTTCATCTAATATGTGGAGAAATAGTACGTTGTAACTTTTTAGGTAGAGAACTTTAAGTGTTCAAACCTAATATTAGTACCTACTATTCATCCTTTTCACATGACATGAATTAGTATCTCTGGAAGGATTAATCTATTCATGAGATCTATCGAGTACAATCTTACTTCAAAAGATTTGTGGCTCGTTTTATTCATTTTCCATGACATGAACGAGTATCTATTGTCTACTGCAATGGTGAGATTTTCCAATTTGACAAAGATCCAATCATACAAATGGAGAAAGATTCAACATCACACGTATTGAAAAGACACTTAGGGGGTTTGACTGTCTGAGAGAGAGGCAGAGAGAAACATAGCGGGTCTCATCGTCAAAGAGAGACATAGCAGGTTAGATGAATCTATGACTTCATTAGCAAAATTAGTAGTTCTATCATCGATTATCTCAATGGGGAGGCCAAATCTTGTATATGTGCTAAAATAAAACTTTGAAAATGGTTGAGCGTTAGTTTTTATGGTAGTGAATGCCTCTAGCCATTTGGTGAGATAATCTTTTGCTATTATGATTTCAACATGAGATCCTTTGGTAGGTGGGCTAATTGAACCAATAAAGTCTATCCCCATTTAGCAATTACACATCCTACCATCATAGATCATAAAGATATCTGATCCCAATTGAACTGGTACTTATATCTTTCGAAATTACCAAGCTACTATAATCACAAGGTCTCAACCTTTCAAGAACGGTAGAAGAGAGAAAAACTTGCACAAGATAGAGAAAATATGGTAGAATAGAATAGACAACATGTGATACAAAAGGAGAGAGAATTTTGTATTATACATGTGAATCGGATACAATAGCTTACGTAAAATATCTTAATGGCAAATCCTCAACCTCCTACCCATCCTTTGGCAATCTCAACCTCATTCACACTCACACTCTCAATCACTCTCACTGAAAATCTCATTCTCAATTACAATTACAAGTAAAATATCTGATTTGTAGCCTCCTCTTGCAGGATGCAGTGGTCTCTCAAAATAGAGTTGATTGTCACTGATGAAGGAAGTGCATGATCCACCAAATCTATAGAGTTGATGTCTTTGAGTGGTGCATGTAGAACTTTCATAAAAAGCATGAGCTTTAGTGGTATCTTTCTTTCTTTAGTGACATGTGTCAAAAGTAGAAGAAAAAGCAACAAAAAAATATATACATTGGCGATAAGAACATGCATGAGAACACATGCACCAAAATTAGGAATTTGATAATATAAAAAAAAAAGTCATCTTTTTAATTTTTTTGAAGTGTTGAAAAAGTTGACACTTTTTGGTCCCTAAAACTAAAAATAGGAGCGGGATTTCAAAATTCTTGTGAGAGGAAAAAATATTGAGTTCTTTAATATGCCTAGAATAAGGTACCAAAAGCATGAATCATAAATTTTTCAAAGATACATCTTTATTCCACTACTTCTAACCTACCTTTCTCTCACACAACATTCTTTATTATTTTTCCATTTTCATGTTTAAATTTCAACTAGAAGACATGATGTAGATAAGTTTTAGAGAGACAATATAAACATGTCATTTCCAAATTTGATTTATATGCATAAAATGACCTTAACATTCATTCAAGACATTACCTAAACAATGTACAACAAAAATTTGAAACTAAATTATATCAACATTATTTGGCTTATAACAGACACCTACTCATGATTGTCAATGCATTCATGTGAAAGGTCGGCCACCACAAACCAATCAATATGATCATTTGAATTGTCCAATCTAGAGAGAAATATCTACTTGCAACACTTGAGTGCGTGGTTTCTAATAGTGGCAAGTAATAATCTTCAGGTACACAAAGGCATATGAAGCTATCATTTCCTTGCTTGTATAACATATTATAGATAAGAGCATAGTTTCGACTCTCTTCTTGTAAAGATATTTATTTTGGTATGGTCATATCTATAGGATAAATGCCATATTTTAAAAATTCTCTATGTTCTTCCTCCATGATGAGCATGCAAAAACATAATATTAAGTAGCATACCCAATGGTTGATATTATTTGAGAACTAGAATAAGCACTAAGATAGTGATGTACTGTTCCTTTTGTGTCCCATTCTATTGCAAAGGTTTCCTCTTTAATAATGGACACTTGATTATAGGTTGAGAATCCATCATGGTTAATGCAAACTCTAAATTTGCCAATCTTTTTTAGAACAACCACTAGAGGTGAGACTCATTCTTTATGTTTGATTTCAAAAATGATATTGAGTGCTACATTATTATCAATTTCTTCTTTGATTTTGGTTGAGTAACTCTCTTGATATATGTATGGTCTCTATTTAAATGGTCAAGCATCTAGTGCTGTTGGTATTGCATGTGCATAGATTTATAAGTAGACCCACCCCTTTGAATTTCATATAAGTCAAAGTGAAGATAACCTAGTACTCTCATAAGAGGTTGATGAGATCTTCTTCCTTGGATACATGGTGTTTGATATGTTAAAGCATCTTTTTTTTTCATTTTCTTTTAACATGATGACCACTTTATTTGTGTCTTATTTATTGTCATAAATTTCTCCCATCTTTCTTCCACATTTAGGTATTATAGAAATGATTTTACATTCCCTGATTTGATATTTCTTGAAATTTCTTTAGAACTTTGAATCCTACTATTTACATCCACTTAATGGTAGAAGAACTAGCTCATTCAATTGTCGTTTTATGTCATAGACCCTGATTCACTCATCCATGTTGGAAGAATCACTTAGGACCTCCATGACATTCTACTAATCTACTTCATTATCATAGGTCCCATCCATATAGAGACTAGGGTAGCCACTAATGGTTGATCCTCCATTGCCTAGTCAGTGGGATATCACTTCACAAGGTAGTATCATACTACATATGGGGACTAGGTCCATGAGATCCACAAAGTCCATTCACATAAATCCAACTTATAGTGATCTCCATCACAATGATGAATCAAAGTTTTCTCATTTGTAGCTACTTCAATGGCTCCCAAAATATGTGGCCAATCGAAAGGATCAAAGTCATTCTCTCTTAGATTGAAGGGGGATATATATTTCAAGCCCTCAATTAATCATTCAGAAGGTTTACTTGGTGTTGTGTTTCCTACTTGACATAACCAAAGACTTGTATATTTTGTGTATCCAGGATGACTAACTCAAAAAAATAGTCTTTACAGAGCTTTTTCCTTGTCATTGTGTATTACATGCCATTTGAAAGGTGGCACATCTTTGTATGATTATTTTGTAGGTTGATCTTGATAGTTGTGTTATTATGTTATTATGTTCTACACACCAAAGCCCTTCAGTACTATCCATTTTTACTACAGAAGGTAACTTCCCTCATTTATAACTATAAAAGTGCCTTTGCCTGGACCTACAAAGGCCTATCAGGCATTCCAAAAGAGTTTGGACCAAGGAAAAAAAATAAGATCACATCCTTAACTTGAAAGTATATAAATATGGGCTAAATTCTATAAGTAGACCATCTTATTAATATATAACCGTTGGCGAATGTTTTATGAAAACTTCCATTTGAACTATAGAAATTTAGGCGAATCTTTGTAATATCAAAAATAGTAAATAATGTAACAACAAAAGTTTGTAGTAAATTTAGATGTCATTCTACAATCCTCAAAACGTTTCTCAAAACTCCTAGCTTGCGCTAATTCACTCTCATCTCACAACTCACAATCACACTACCACACACTCACACTTAGTGTCACTCATTACCACCCACACTATTAAACTCTACCTCTCGCTTTCTCTCACTCACACACACAAACCCTCACTCCATCATTTATAGATACACTCAATGGCACTCCCTTGCTATCCCTCACACTAAGTCAAACAAACTCACGCAACTCACAACTTAAAACTCATATACACAACTCATGCACTTAGCTCGCATTGTGGCCCTCATAGAGAATAAGCTCACATTCTCGTTATCTTTTAATCTCCTTGTACACATTCTGATTTCTCTCATACTTTCACTCACTGTTGATGAATTTTCCACTCACAACCACTATATCAGAGACTGAATTTCATAGCCTCACAAGCTTGCACTCACATCTGCCCCAAATCATAGTCACTCACACATGCACCGACTTCCTTCACTCTCACATTTATAACCACTCATTCACTCATGGCTGGTAACATGCTTATAGCCTTGCACACTCAGCCACTTGCTCACAACTAATTCACTTACCTCACATGTTAGAATAAATTTTCGGATTCTAAATTAATGCATATCAGGAATCTCCTTGCAAGGTTATATAGCCCATACATATTGGAATGCAAAAGCACCACAAGGTAAATTAGAGAGCATATTGTACTACTTTGATTTTTTAGTAGGCTCTTGTTAACAGAAAGCTAGATAGCAGAAGATACCCCAAACATTGATGAATGCAACATATTCTACTAAGTACTTTAAAGTGGAAAATATTTGGTTCAAGTACTGTACAACATAGTCACACATTATGATCCAGACTTGAATAATAAATATGTACATATGCACACATCAAGCACAACAAAAACTATATTGCTTCTCTCACTTGACACTTTGCACATGGTAGATTGTACAAATGGAAAAGCTCTCTTAGCTCTCCTACATACTAGAAGTGATCCTCTACTTTGTGTAGTGATGATAATCCACTATGTTCTAGAGCGTTGACCAATGAAAGATACACCTTCTGGAGATGACCTCACAAGATACAATTTATGCATCATCCATTTGAGTAAGCAACACCACCACAACATTTCCTATACCAATTAGGCCTCCAAATTATTCAACACAAAGTAGCAGAATCACAATGCATATATGAAAACCTACACACCTGCACATTCACCCACATATTTCATTATTAGCATATAAAAGTCTACATTTCTTACATCCTAAGTTGAAAAAAATTTGGAGAGTGTCGAAAAAATGAATTAAGACAACATGCATGAAAAATTTTCTTACATCCTGCTCTAAAATGACTTAAGACAACATGCATGAAAAACTCACAACACATTGAAGCCATATAAACAAGGCAACCCTGATGTTCCTCCTTAAGAAAAGCATGTAGTTCTACCTTGATATGTCAAACAGGGTTCTCCAATGACATATCGAATGGTAAAATCCCGATCATCACAAGTTTTACCATTTTCATAGCAAGAGCATGTTCATAACTCAAAATAACTTTCTGGAACAAAAACAAAATATTATGAATCTTCTGCGCCAATTTTTGTCTTCTCAAATGCTAGTAGAAGAGCTCTTCATACTTGTATTTCTAGCTAGATCGTGTTAAGAAGTCTGTTTCAAATGCGTGTTAAGTTAATAGCATTCCTTCAAAAGACATCGTTATTTAAACTCTCCCTAAATCATGCTGGAAAATGTATATAAGCCGACCAGATAGCATAACATCCTTTCATGTTCATAACCGAGTGAAAATATATAAATTCATCAATACTCAAGCATTTTTTTACACTGATCTATCTCATAGATTGAGGCCAATATCGAAAACATTATACTGGAACGTTGGTGCTTCACAAACTTCAATTTTTATTCTAACACGTTGTGAATACGTGCAAACCAAAAAAACATCATAAGGAGACAAGAAGAAATAGATTGCGAGTACTATATGTCAATAAAGACCTACTCCCTATGTAAATCTACAAGGAAAAACAATACAAATATATGAGAGAGAGAGAGAGCGAAAGGAAAAGTAGACTCTCCAGAAAAAGAAAATTGAACTATAGGGACTCATGTCCTCCTGAGGCAAACACATTCCCCAAAGATCTATGCATTTTCTTGTGTTTGAACACCAAACCTTAGTATAAATTTGAAGAGTATGCAGCAACTCATAAGGACGCCAAACAAGTGGTAGCCCAACAATTTTCTGAAACAAGATCTAGATAACACAAACATATAGATAAAGCAATTAATATACACCCATGCACCAAAGAACAGCATGTTCATTCAAGTGGGCACAACCAAATCATCTTCAATGACAATAAATCATTAACATATACATAGGAGAAATAACTTATCCAATCAAATCCATCGTACAATGACCCTGCAAATGGGCATAAGCATGCGATGGAAAAGAATACATAGTTGTACACATGAACAAATTCACATTCATCACAACATTTCCAGCAACTCATTCGTGTGTGTTTATCCCACATGGAAAACATTCTCCTGAAACTAAAGTGCTATGTGTAACATCATGCACAATCAAAATACTCCCTGTAACTTTCACTACAAGGCCGATAATCTACTCCCATACTAAACTCCTCGACAATAACATCACTACAAAGACATGGCATGAGAACTACGGAAAAAAGTGCATCTTTAGACTTATATGGTTATCAAGGTAGCATCATGTGACTCTAGATGAATTTTATATGAGCTCATAATCATGTGCATCAGTATCATTGCTAGGAACACTTCTGTAAAAACTGTTATCCACAATTTTTTTGGCACAAAATGTTACGGATTCTCTCTCTCTCTCTCTCTCTCTCTCTGAAAGAACAAATTTTTGACTAATTATACGTGGTCGGAAAGAGTATTCCTGCTTCATACAAAATTGCATAAGTCATGTGCCAATGGATGGATGGGCAGTATAGAAGTATACATGGTGGAATATAACATATTCATATATAATAAATTCACATATACACAGCACATCATGGTGCATGACCAAACTTGCACAAGGCAATGATTGTTGTTTGTCACTCGCATATGCCCAATATCTAATGTCTCTCCCAATGTCTCTACAAAACTTGTGCATGTGACACTTAATTCTCTATCTCTGCACATGCATAATACTGCATATTTTTGTTACAAAAAACAACAGAAGAATTGAGCTTTTTGGTCTTATGCTTCGGTATGTTGTAATGATAGTCGTTCGATTCACTGCCTAACTTCCATCAGCTCAGTCCATGTTATGAACTCCTACACAAACTACACAGAAATAATAACATAAATGAGAATAAGAATCAAAGGCGTGATCACGAATATGGACGAGTCTTGCAGGTCACCTTCTCTCCAAACCAAACAATGAGTTAAGTCGTGCACGTGGTTCTTGAGTATCAATGAAATGAGGCCCCTTCTCTTTGCCACATTGCAATTAGAATTACTCTCAAATGAGCATCTTCACCAGACATGGCATAACAGGTTGAATCGAGTTTTGAATTTCAACACCAAGTTCCATGCTTAGAGCCAGGCAAGGTACTAAAACACTCGGTCAAGGTTATGGTGTGAAATCTCAAGGAACGCAAAACCCTATTTGCAAGATCTCATCGATTATAACACAAATGGCCATTTTCACGGTAGAAACGTTTTTAGAAAGCATGAAGCATATCAAATGTTTAGGCACGCAAGTGCAATTGAGGAAGGCGAGTAGACAGAAAATCACATGAGCATGACTAATTTGTACACATACACACACATGCTGCATACTCGTTGGTTGGATCCTCGTGTTTATTTTGCATGTCTTAACATGCGTCATAGTACACGCCGAAAATGTGTATTGGCCTATAAGTCGTCCTTTAGGTGCTCCGTCTTTTTAATATCTTATTTTAACGCTCTAATAGTCTACTTGTTTTTGGTCTACCTTTTTTTCTTAGTGATTGTTATTTGTGAAAGGTAGGGGACAACAGCGGTTCAGGCTTTGTGAGGGCCCATCGTGGAGACACTTCAAAAGAATTCTGGCTCGTTTTCTCCATTTCCATGAGGGCCCATGCTCCTCGGTTCAGTTGTGAGGGCCCATCGTGGAGACACTTCAAAAGAATTTTGGCTCGTTTTCTCCATTTCCATGAGGGTCAGGCTTTTCAAATTTCAATCTGATTGTCCACATTCTGTAGGACAGTTGGTTGAGCTTTTGCTTCTTGAGGCGGAGGTCCAGGGTTCAAGTCCCAGGTTGGACATGTTATGGCTTATGCCAGTTAAACCCAGTTGTAACCATGTCTCCTTCAGTTGTAACCTTGTCTAACCCCTGCTTTGTGAGATAGGGGGGTCGCGCGGATGCTATGCCCATTCACTTGTACAGTTACAATTTAAAAGTTAAAGTCCGGGGGAGTAGGCTTAGGCTGAACCTCCATTTAAAAATAAAAATAAAAAAAAAAAAATCCAATCTGACAGAGATCGAATAGTACAAATGGAGAAAGATTCGACATCCTACGTCTCCGAAGACTTAGTTCTTTGACAGAGAGGGGGAGAGCGAGGGAGAAAGAGCGACAGAGAGGGAGAGAGAGAGATAAAGAGAGAGAAAGAGAGACCAACTTTATGATGTTAATGTGTGTCTCTGAGAGAGAGAGAGGGAGAGAGACCAAGTTTGTAGTTCACCGCTGTGGAAGTAATCGGCAAGACAAAGTCAGACGCGGGAATAGTCATCTGGCGATTCTGGCGTACTCCAGCTATTTAAACAAAGGACCTGCGCTCCCAAGTCCAACATCATCAATTCCAATTTCCTTGCCTTCCCTTGTCAAGTACATACCTCTCTCTCACACACACACACATTAACATCATTCGGACTTCGAAATTGGATTTCTCGTCTCCCCATCTATCATTCAAATCCCTCTGTCCATCCTCCCTCTCATCTCTCATCCACCCATCCGTCAGGCCACATCTCTCTGCTAACCTGCGTTTTAATTTAAATCACAGTCCATGTCTCGTCCAGTCTCAAGTAGAGCTACAACCGTAAGCGCTCTGCTTATTATTACTTCCCTGTTGGCATGGAGCGCGAAAGAAGCAGAGTCTGCCGGGAGAATGAGAAGCTGGAGCATCATGCAAGATGGGACGCCCTTCCTCAAATATTACGTGCAAGCGGGACTCACGGCAGCTTACCTCGGAGAACTCATTCCTCCTCTAAATTCCACGCAGAGTACTTTCGGACAGACCAAGCTCTTTGCGTTCAATGTCACGGAAGGAGAAGACGCAACATCTAGACTCCTAGGGTCCATGCGTGGCTACACAGTCCAAGCTAGTGCAACACCCGATTACCACAGTGTGGAAGTGGAGGTGCTGGAGTACAACGATGGATCCCTCAATGGTACAATCAGTCTTCAAGGCATTGTCACTGTGGGAAAAACCAACGAGATCGCAGTTGTGGGTGGCACGGGCGACTTCCGTGGTATCCGTGGCTATGCAGTCATC
>MU262035.1:12500-52500 GCA_020310875.1 Ceratopteris richardii | reverse complement strand
CCCTAGATTCGGCAATTAGGAAGGGAATCGATAACTTCAAGGATCTCATTATCCAAAATGGGAGCTTCAAGAAAAGGCTTCATATTTTTTGTAATTCTGTTCATTCTTACTCTAGAGATGGCCACCACAAAATAGCACCTATGAGGGGAAAGAGGCATGGAAGTCCCCAAAAGCTGGATAAAGTGATTGACAATCAGCATACTATTTTCTTTGTCCCTCTTGCAGTGAATCCAATTTATTTTCACCATAATAGGGATTGCTTCCTTGGATTGCTTCTTCTCGAGGAGGCCACATGTCTTTTAAGTAGGTTTGTCTCCCTTTTCTACCCACCAATCTTTAAAGTATACGTGTAAATTCTTTCTTGGAGTTTCTTCTTCATATCTCAACATGCTTCTAATTTTTTAGAGCCCTATCTAGTATTGCGAGTGGCCTATGTTTAGTTCTACCTCAAGAATTCTTAGTCTCAGATAAAGATTTTCTCTTCTTGCTTGACAAACATTAGGGGAAGAAGTGAGCCCTCCATGGGCCTTTTAAGGATCCCTAAATTTTAAGGATTAAAAAGCTTAATCCATAAGTTTAAGGAGCCATATGAAACCACTAGAAGTATTGTGAAACATAGTAATGTAGATTAAATATTCTATTTTGTCTTTCATATGTGAGCAGCTCTGAGCCTTACGATTGATCTCTAAGCCTTTAGAGAGAGATCCCAAGAAAATATGTGAAAGTGGGGACAAAAGTGTGCTTACTCTCTGCAAAAATCATGGCCATTAAATCATCCAAGATATAATGGTTGTGGGCAAATTGGGCTTGGGTGCATCTTAGCCATCTGATCGGAGCCTCATCTCATGGTTGCCTTTAAAAGGCACCCTTTCTCATGGAGGGGGTAAATCCAAGCCATCAGAGCTTGTCTTGATCCGATGTTCACAAATGCAAGCACTCAAATTGCTTGGGATTCAAATTCAGCCGCTCGATTGAATAAGAAATCCAATAGTTGTGTCCAAAGGTGCCTTCTGTAATGATACATTGATCTCATCCATTAGATCTCGTAGATCTCAAGCTAATTCAAGACTCCAAAGTTGCAGATGCCTTGACTTTTGGCATTTAACATTGGCCCTTAGATCTTTGATCAATCCAATGGCTCTAGATAAATTTTCAGGTTTTCAAAACAATCCTCTAAATAAAACCACCGCTTCTAGATGGTTTTTGGATCCTTGACTGCACAAAAACAAGAGAAGCCTATCCCTAGCCTATGGTTTTTAAGGAACTAGAATGTGACCACCACCCTCTTCTCATTGTTCCATGACTAGTCACTCTTTAGTCTAAAAGGCCCATGTAGGGTTCATTTTTTCCCCCAATGATTTTTTGAAGTTTCTTTTGAGTCCTAACAAAGAAATGTCTTGTCCTCATGACATCATCCTCCATCTTATGAGTCCTAACCAAGATGTGTCATGTCTAAGCTTCATCTTCTAGATGCTGAGAAAGGGAAGGAAACACGATTCATGGATATGAACCCGGAATGTTTCATGGAAGTGAGATTAAGAAGGACAAGAAGCCCTAAGGGGATTGTTGAGAGGAGCCCATCTTGTATGACTCCAGAAATAAACATTTTTTTGCAACTTGGAGAAGGAGGAAAAGGACTTGGATTACTCAAGGGGAATTAGTCACTATAATGATCGCAACGATGAGGAAAATCTAGAGGATTCCACTCGCAACTCTTTTTCACAAGTCATAAACAAAAGTTCTGCACATTTTTTTCATGGACTAGGTCGGTGCTTAACTTCTCGAATCTTTGGCACCCAAAGATTCGAGATACGTACATACATACATACATAAATATGCACATAGATGCATGTATGTATGTACATATGTATGTATGTATGTGAGTGCATATATGTATATATGTGTGTGTATGCATGTGTACATATGTGTGTGTAGCATAAAATCATGAGTTTTAACTAATAAGTATCGATTATTATTATTATTATTCACGTATATTTCATTGATTTATTTTCATTTTTTTAACTGTTTTATTTCTGATCTAAATCTTGGTATTCCTTTCACTTTTTCTCAACATACATGAATCTTCTTAAATCTCGATTCACAGATTAGATGAATTTTGACCACATACATACACACACACAGATATATATATATGAAATACGAGTGGCATGAAGCAGTCCATCGTTGTATATTACAACATTGAGATTGTAACAGTACTCGAAGGAGAATCAGCAGGAGCAGCAGAAGAATGGATGGTTACATTGGGGAGGTTATCTGAGCTCAAGGATATCATATCAATTAACGAATAGCTCGTGATAATAGAGAGCCAATGTGTCACTTGAGCTGATGAAGCTGATGACTGCATAGCCACGGATACCACGGAAGTCGCCCGTGCCACCGACAACTGCGATCTCGTTGGTTTTTCCCACAGTGACAATGCCTTGAAGACTGATTGTACCATTGAGGGATCCATCGTTGTACTCCAGCACCTCCACTTCCACACTGTGGTAATCGGGTGTTGCACTAGCTTGGACTGTGTAGCCACGCATGGACCCTAGGAGTCTAGATGTTGCGTCTTCTCCTTCAGTGACATTGAACGCAAAGAGCTTGGTCTGTCCGAAAGTACTCTGCGTGGAATTTAGAGGAGGAATGAGTTCTCCGAGGTAAGCTGCCGTGAGTCCCGCTTGCACGTAATATTTGAGGAAGGGCGTCCCATCTTGCATGATGCTCCAGCTTCTCATTCTCCCGGCAGACTCTGCTTCTTTCGCGCTCCATGCCAACAGGGAAGTAATAATAAGCAGAGCGCTTACGGTTGTAGCTCTACTTGAGACTGGACGAGACATGGACTGTGATGTAAATTAAAACGCAGGTTAGCAGAGAGATGTGGCCCGACGGATGGGTGGATGAGAGATGAGAGGGATTTGAACTGATAGATCGATGGGGAGACGAGCAATCCAATTTCGAAGTCCGAATGATGTTAATGTGTGCGTGTGTGTGAGAGAGAGAGAGACAGGGAGGTATGTACTTGACAAGGGAAGGCAAGGAAATTGGAATTGATGATGTTGGGAGCGCAGGTCCTTTATTTAAATAGCTGGAATACGCCAGATGACTATTTCCGCCTCTGAATTGGTCTTGCCGATTACTTCCACAGCGGTAAATTGCGATGCGGATGGCGTAACAGATTGCATGCAAACTTGGTCTCTCTCTCTCACACACACACATTAACATCATGCGGACTTCGAAATAAACACGAGGTCTCTCTCTCTGTCTCTCGAACCCGCCGCTAGTCATAGAAATACGTCTTTGGAGGCGTAAGGATGTTGAATCTTTCTCCATTTGTATGTTTCGATCTCTGTCAGATTGGAATTTGCAAAGCCAGAAAACGAGTGTCTCCACGCTGGCCCTCACAACTGAACCGCTCATGTCTGCTACCTTTCACAAATAACAATCACAAAAAAAAAAGGGTAGACCAAAAACAAGTACACTATTAGAGCGTTAAAATAAGATATTAAAAAACGGAGCACCTAAAGGACGATTTATAGGTCAATACACATTTTCGGGTGTACTATGACGCATGTTAAGACATGCAAAATAAACACGAGGATCCAACGAACGAGTATCCAACATGTGTGTGTATGTGTGTGTACAAATTAGTCATGCTCATGTGATTTTCTGTCTACTCGCCTTCCTCCATTGCACTTGCGTGCCTAAACCTGCGTGCTTAAGCTTGCGTGCCTAAATGCTTTCTAAGTTATAATCAATGTGATCTTGCAAATAGGGTTTTGCGTTTCTTGAGATTTCACACCATAACCTTGACCCAGAGTTTTAGTACCTAGCCTTGCTCTAAGCATGGAACTTGCTGTTGAAATTCAAAAGCCGATTCAACCAGTTATGCCATGTCTTGTGAAGGTGTTCATTTGAGAGTAATTCTAACCATGAACGAGTCAAAATGAACCTTCTTATCAGATACCTTTATAAATAGGACATCCGCACGTTATAATTTCAAGGGAGAAAATGACAACTTTGCCTCTTACGGATATTATCTACTCAATCATGCTATCTTCCTCATACTTAGAAACAATCAAGCATTATATTCTGTGCTGCTACACAAATTGAAAAAGCAGAACATAAAACCATCAAAAACATAACAAGAACTTCACCTTTTCCTAGTTGGGCTTCAAGACCTTCGTTACTACTTAGGGCTAACATACACATGGCTGATCAACCTTCAGATGCCATAGAGACCATGCGTGCTAGGATCTCACAGCTAGAGAGCACACTTACATGACATCTTGGAGCACATAACTAGCTCCAAGAAAGAAGAAGTAGTGCCAGAGATCGACCTACTAGGAATGGAGTTAGATGCTCACCGTGGGCATGAAACCCTAGAAAATTCCTAAAAAGAGTGTTCTAGTAAGAGAATCACGATGGTAGCTTAAGGATCTTAAGGTGCCATGATATGACGGGTCCATTATGGCATGAATTGCCGATGATGTTGATATGTTGCTTAGCAAGTAGGAGCAATGCTTCCATCTATGTCATATGCTGGATGATAGACATATGATTCAATAGGCTACTTACAACCTCAGGACCTTGATTACCACTTAGGTAAATTGCGATGCAGATGGGCTAACAGATTGCATGCCGCAAGCTCCCAACTTGGTCTCTCTCTCTTTGTCTTTGTGACACTTGAGCCTGCCACTAGTCATAGAAATATGTCTTTGGAGATATGGGATATTGAATCTTCTCCATTTCTATGATTGGATCTCTATCACATTGGAATTTGGAAAGCCTGGCGCTCATGGTAAAAGAAGAAAACGACCCTAAATTCTTGTGAAGTGTCTCCACAATGGCCCTCACAACTCAAATGCTCTTTTCTGCTACCTTTCGCAAATAACAAGCACCTAAAGGATGATTTATAGGCCAATATCATGGGTAAGGTTCGCCTAATGGATAGAAGAGCTTTGCAATATCTCGGGTAAATACAAAGAGAATCCCATGCAACTTTAATGATTGTAATAAAGTGAAAAAGGAACCTGATCCAAAAGCTCATAAAAATCTGTTAATTCTAAGAGAGATAAAGAAATACTCAAGGATCAAATCCTTCAAAACTCCTAGCAAGAGTGTTCTAGTAAGAGAAGCATGGTGGCAACATAAGGATCTTAAGGTGCCAAGATATTACTGCTCTACTAACGCTTGGAGTGCTTAAGCTATTGGGTAGTGGCCGAGCAAGTGGGAGTAGTGTTTTCATCTATGTCATATCATGGGTGATAGACATATTATTCACTTAGCGACTTATAGCCTCATGGATGTCGTCCATAGGTGGTGGCATAAGATCGACCAAGAAAAGAAAGAACACATTACATGGGAAAAATTTAAATTCTTCTTAGCCTAATTTCCTAAATTTTAATTAATAGAAAGAACAAATGTACATGTGAACGGTCCTAGCACCCATGGGACCCCCAAATCCCACAGTGTAGGGGTTGCTTAAAACTTGCTAGAAGCCATTACAAAGAAGGTTGGTAACCCTTAAAGGAAAATAGAT
This sequence comes from Ceratopteris richardii, assembly GCA_020310875.1. Classification (NCBI taxonomy): domain Eukaryota; kingdom Viridiplantae; phylum Streptophyta; class Polypodiopsida; order Polypodiales; family Pteridaceae; genus Ceratopteris; species Ceratopteris richardii. The sequence goes on along the minus strand of MU262035.1, from coordinate 46,955 downwards.
TTTTTTGATGGACAATTCTTTAGGAGGGATACCAAAGTTGGTTGCACACCTCTCTTTCCAAATCTTCCACAGGGTTGTTGGAAGTGGAGTGGGCCCCACTAACAATTATTCACACATTTACACGATCTTCCAACATATGAACCTTAGCATACACACCTTAATAATCAAAAAGAGGATGCGTGAGAGATAGAGAGAGATAGAGAGAGATAGACAAGGTTTTTCAAAGTGTACCGTTAGCTAGAATGCTCACCTACACTATCTATATTCCAATGTCAATTTACAATGTGTGATTATGATACAAACTAACAAGATTTGAATCTAGGCAGAAATAGGAACTAGATACAAGAAATTGTGTGGAAAGTGCCTAAGAGGTATGAATAGTGTGTGTGAGAGAATATGGAGAATATGAATAGTTTAGAACTATTTTATGGCAAACCCTAATTCTGATTAACCTAAATGGGAAACTAATCAAAAACTAGTGAACTAACAGGTAGGAACAAAAATATACTTGTTACTCATAGTAGTTCAGAAATGTGATGATGGTTGGATGACATGAAATCCTCCAAGATATTCCAAATGTAGACCGCACCTCCTCCAAGTGTGTAAGCACACTTCCTCCAAGTAGAGAACCTCCTCCTTGATCACCTCTAAGATCTCCTCCAAGAGTGTAGACCTCCTTGTAGAGATCTTGACATGTGGAGAAATACTACTTTGTAACTTTTAAGCAGAGAACTTTAATCGAACATTAGGTTCCTTTTAAGATTCGAGAAAGACAATAATCCTTTTAAGGGTTTATACCTACTAATAGGTTCCTTTTCCCATGACATACATTAGTATCTCTAGAAGGATTAATCCATTTATGAGATCTACCAAGAAAAATGACACTTCAAATGAGTTTTGGCTCCTTTGCTTCTTTGTCCATGACATGGATTAGTATCTACTATCTCTTCCCATGGCCAGAATCTCCAACCTATCATCAAATCCCATTAGAATACTTAACAAGCAAAAGATCTACCAATAACAATGACACTTCAAAAGAGTTTTGGCTCCTTTGCTTCTTTTCCCATGACATGGATTAGTATCTACTACCTCCTCCCATGGCCAGACTTTCCAACCTATCATCAAATCCCATTAGAATACCTAACAAGCAAAAAATTTGGAAGCGGTTTTAGAGTGGTTTATTATGGAATCGCATATCTCACAAAATGTATTTAGGCAACACCAAAAGGTATCAGTGTCACATGATCATTATGTAATAAATCATTTGTTTCATGAGCAAAGAGTCTCATGATCATCTATTCTTTATTGACAGGAAGAAAGAGGCCTTGAATAAAACCTAAACATGCATGATGTTTAAGAACGTAGTTGAGACCATCAATAACTAACACAAAGAGAAGAGGGGCCAAGGAGCATCCTTGCATGATAGAGGATTTTAATCGAATAGCTTGAGAAAACCGGCCGTTGATTTTTATCTGTGCTTTTGCATTTCCTAGTAACATAGATATCCTCTTAGTGAGTTTCTAGCCCAACCCAAGTCTTCTAGAGATTGGAGAATGAAGTTCCGCTCAAGCTTATAGTAAGCTTTATCGAAGTCAATCTTAAGGAAGAGAAAATCTTGAGTAGAATCCTTAGCAAAAACAAGACCTTCCCAAACATCAATGATAGCCTCAAGGATGGATCTCCCTTTGAAGAACCCTTTCTTATCCTCACTCATCTGATTGTTTAAGTAACACGGAATTCAATTACCAATACTTTTAGCAATGATGTTGTAATCTATTTGTAACATCGTAATTGGATGCCAAATTTCAGTCATACTTTTTCTTCCTTTTTGTCAATCAGCTTGATAACACCTTCATTAATACATTCAGATAGCACACCAAAAGAAATGGCCTCTTATTACCCTAGATGTAACAAAGTAGTCACCATGTGCTTAAAGGTCTTGAACAATGCATTGGAGATGCCATTTAACCCCTAGATTCGGCAATTAGGAAGGGAATCGATAACTTCAAGGATCTCATTATCCAAAATGGGAGCTTCAAGAAAAGGCTTCATATTTTTTGTAATTCTGTTCATTCTTACTCTAGAGATGGCCACCACAAAATAGCACCTATGAGGGGAAAGAGGCATGGAAGTCCCCAAAAGCTGGATAAAGTGATTGACAATCAACATACTATTTTCTTTGTCCCTCTTGCAGTGAATCCAATTTATTTTCACCATAATAGGGATTGCTTCCTTGGATTGCTTCTTCTCGAGGAGGCCACATGTCTTTTAAGTAGGTTTGTCTCCCTTTTCTACCCACCAATCTTAAAGTATACGTGTAAATTCTTTCTTGGAGTTTCTTCTTCATATCTCAACATGCTTCTAATTTTTTAGAGCCCTATCTAGTATTGCGAGTGGCCTATGTTTAGTTCTACCTCAAGAATTCTTAGTCTTAGATAAAGATTTTCTCTTCTTGCTTGACAAACATTAGGGGAAGAAGTGAGCCCTCCATGGGCCTTTTAAGGATCCCTAAATTTTAAGGATTAAAAAGCTTAATCCATAAGTTTAAGGAGCCATATGAAACCACTAGAAGTATTGTGAAACATAGTAATGTAGATTAAATATTCTATTTTGTCTTTCATATGTGAGCAGCTCTGTGCCTTACGATTGATCTCTAAGCCTTTAGAGAGAGATCCCAAGAAAATATGTGAAAGTGGGGACAAAAGTGTGCTTACTCTCTGCAAAAATCATGCCCATTAAATCATCCAAGATATAATGGTTGTGGGCAAATTGGGCTTGGGTGCATCTTAGCCATCTGATCGGAGCCTCATCTCATGGTTGCCTTTAAAAGGCACCCTTTCTCATGGAGGGGGTAAATCCAAGCCATCAGAGCTTGTCTTGATCCGATGTTCACAAATGCAAGCACTCAAATTGCTTGGGATTCAAATTCAGCCGCTCGATTGAATAAGAAATCCAATAGTTGTGTCCAAAGGTGCCTTCTGTAATGATACATTGATCTCATCCATTAGATCTCGTAGATCTCAAGCTAATTCAAGACTCCAAAGTTGCAGAAGCCTTGACTTTTGGCATTTAACATTGGCCCTTAGATCTTTGATCAATCGAATGGCTCTAGATAAATTTTGAGGTTTTCAAAACAATCCTCTAAATAAAACCACCGCTTCTAGATGATTTTTGGATCCTTGACTGCACAAAAACAAGAGAAGCCTATCCCTAGCCTATGTTTTTTAAGGAACTAGAATGTGACCACCACCCTCTTCTCATTGTTCCATGACTAGTCACTCTTTAGTCTAAAAGGCCCATGTAGGGTTCATTTTTTCCCCCAATGATGTGTTGAAGTTTCTTTTGAGTTCTAACAAAGAAATGTCTTGTCCTCATGACATCATCCTCCATCTTATGAGTCCTAACCAAGATGTGTCATGTCTAAGCTTCATCTTCTAGATGCTGAGAAAGGGAAGGAAACACAATTCATGGATATGATCCCAGAAGGCTTCATGGAAGTGAGATTAAGAAGGACAAGAAGCCCTAAGGGGATTGTTGAGAGGAGCCCATCTTGTATGACTCCAGAAATAAACATTTTTTTGCAACTTGGAGAAGGAGGAAAATGACTTGGATTACTCAAGGGGAATTAGTCACTATAATGATCGCAACGATGAGGAAAATCTAGAGGATTCCACTCGCAACTCTTTTTCACAAGTCATAAACAAAAGTTCTGCACATTTTTTTCATGGACTAGGTCGGTGCTTAACTTCTCGAATCTTTGGCACCCAAAGATTCGAGATACGTACATACATACATACATAAATATGCACATAGATGCATGTATGTATGTACATATGTATGTATGTATGTGAGTGCATATATGTATATATGTGTGTGTATGCATGTGTACATATGTGTGTGTAGCATAAAATCATGAGTTTTAACTAATAAATATCGATTATTATTATTATTATTCACGTATATTTCATTGATTTATTTTCATTTTTTTAACTGTTTTATTTCTGATCTAAATCTTGGTATTCCTTTCACTTTTTCTCAACATACATGAATCTTCTTAAATCTCGATTCACAGATTAGATGAATTTTGACCACATACATACACACACACAGATATATATATATGAAACACGAGTGGCATGAAGCAGTCCATCGTTGTATATTACAACATTGAGATTGTAACAGTACTCGAAGGAGAATCAGCAGGAGCAGCAGAAGAATGGATGGTTACATTGGGGAGGTTATCTGAGCTCAAGGATATCATATCAATTAACGAATAGCTCGTGATAATAGAGAGCCAATGTGTCACTTGAGCTGATGAAGCTGATGACTGCATAGCCACGGATACCACGGAAGTCGCCCGTGCCACCGACAACTGCGATCTCGTTGGTTTTTCCCACAGTGACAATGCCTTGAAGACTGATTGTACCATTGAGGGATCCATCGTTGTACTCCAGCACCTCCACTTCCACACTGTGGTAATCGGGTGTTGCACTAGCTTGGACTGTGTAGCCACGCATGGACCCTAGGAGTCTAGATGTTGCGTCTTCTCCTTCAGTGACATTGAACGCAAAGAGCTTGGTCTGTCCGAAAGTACTCTGCGTGGAATTTAGAGGAGGAATGAGTTCTCCGAGGTAAGCTGCCGTGAGTCCCGCTTGCACGTAATATTTGAGGAAGGGCGTCCCATCTTGCATGATCCTCCAGCTTCTCATTCTCCCGACAGACTCTGCTTCTTTCGCGCTCCATGCCAACAGGGAAGTAATAATAAGCAGAGCGCTTACGGTTGTAGCTCTACTTGAGACTGGACGAGACATGGACTGTGATGTAAATTAAAACGCAGGTTAGCAGAGAGATGTGGCCCGACGGATGGGTGGATGAGAGATGAGAGGGATTTGAACTGATAGATCGATGGGGAGACGAGCAATCCAATTTCGAAGTCCGAATGATGTTAATGTGTGCGTGTGTGTGAGAGAGAGAGAGACAGGGAGGTATGTACTTGACAAGGGAAGGCAAGGAAATTGGAATTGATGATGTTGGGAGCGCAGGTCCTTTATTTAAATAGCTGGAATACGCCAGATGACTATTTCCGCCTCTGAATTGGTCTTGCCGATTACTTCCACAGCGGTAAATTGCGATGCGGATGGCGTAACAGATTGCATGCAAACTTGGTCTCTCTCTCTCACACACACACACATTAACATCATGCGGACTTCGAAATAAACACGAGGTCTCTCTCTCTGTCTCTCGAACCCGCCGCTAGTCATAGAAATACGTCTTTGGAGGCGTAAGGATGTTGAATCTTTCTCCATTTGTATGTTTCGATCTCTGTCAGATTGGAATTTGCAAAGCCAGAAAACGAGTGTCTCCACGCTGGCCCTCACAACTGAACCGCTCATGTCTGCTACCTTTCACAAATAACAATCACAAAAAAAAAGGGTAGACCAAAAACAAGTACACTATTAGAGCGTTAAAATAAGATATTAAAAAACGGAGCACCTAAAGGACGATTTATAGGTCAATACACATTTTCGGGTGTACTATGACGCATGTTAAGACATGCAAAATAAACACGAGGATCCAACGAACGAGTATCCAGCATGTGTGTGTATGTGTGTGTACAAATTAGTCATGCTCATGTGATTTTCTGTCTACTCGCCTTCCTCCATTGCACTTGCGTGCCTAAACCTGCGTGCTTAAGCTTGCGTGCCTAAATGCTTTCTAAGTTATAATCGATGTGATCTTGCAAATAGGGTTTTGCGTTTCTTGAGATTTCACACCATAACCTTGACCCAGAGTTTTAGTACCTAGCCTTGCTCTAAGCATGGAACTTGCTGTTGAAATTCAAAAGCCGATTCAACCAGTTATGCCATGTCTTGTGAAGGTGTTCATTTGAGAGTAATTCTAACCATGAACGAGTCAAAATGAACCTTCTTATCAGATACCTTTATAAATAGGACATCCGCACGTTATAATTTTAAGGGAGAAAATGACAACTTTGCCTCTTACGGATATTATCTACTCAATCATGCTATCTTCCTCATACTTAGAAACAATCAAGCATTATATTCTGTGCTGCTACACAAATTGAAAAAGCAGAACATAAAACCATCAAAAACATAACAAGAACTTCACCTTTTCCTAGTTGGGCTTCAAGACCTTCGTTACTACTTAGGGCTAACATACACATGGCTGATCAACCTTCAGATGCCATAGAGACCATGCGTGCTAGGATCTCACAGCTAGAGAGCACACTTACATGACATCTTGGAGCACATAACTAGCTCCAAGAAAGAAGTAGTGCCAGAGATCGACCTACTAGGAATGGAGTTAGATGCTCACCGTGGGCATGAAACCCTAGAAAATTCCTAGAAAGAGTGTTCTAGTAAGAGAATCACGATGGTAGCTTAAGGATCTTAAGGTGCCATGATATGACGGGTCCATTATGGCATGAATTGCCGATGATGTTGATATGTTGCTTAGCAAGTAGGAGCAATGCTTCCATCTATGTCATATGCTGGATGATAGACATATGATTCAATAGGCTACTTACAACCTCAGGACCTTGATTACCACTTAGGTAAATTGCGATGCAGATGGGCTAACAGATTGCATGCCGCAAGCTCCCAACTTGGTCTCTCTCTCTTTGTCTTTGTGACACTTGAGCCTGCCACTAGTCATAGAAATATGTCTTTGGAGACATGGGATATTGAATCTTCTCCATTTCTATGATTAGATCTCTATCACATTGGAATTTGGAAAGCCTGGCGCTCATGGTAAAAGAAGAAAACGAGCCTAAATTCTTGTGAAGTGTCTCCACAATGGCCCTCACAACTCAAATGCTCTTTTCTGCTACCTTTCGCAAATAACAAGCACCTAAAGGATGATTTATAGGCCAATATCATGGGTAAGGTTCGCCTAATGGATAGAAGAGCTTTGCAATATCTCGGGTAATGTAATAAAGTAGGTCTATGGTCTAGGGATCTAACTGCTTCAGACAAATCTAAAATTGAATATCGTTTGGTCACTCGTTTGTAGGACCAAAGATCTCAAGAATAGACTCAAGCATAAGTTCATGTGCTCTCATATTCAAGTGATCCACTTAGCCAAGTGGTTAAGTCTCAAGGTTGTGAAGGGTGAAGTCTTGGGTTCAACTCCCATGGGGAGCATGGGGAGAGAGTTTTACCCAAGGAGCTCTAGAGCCTTCTAACTCAAGTTAAGGTGAGTTTACTTGAGTCCAGTGGACTTAACGTAAGTGGCAAGTAACCAACCGCTAGTAGACTCTAGTGGAAGGTACTAAAGCAGTGGTCGAGATCACTCCAGCCACTAATAGACTCTAGTGAAAGATATGAAAGGAGTGGAGGAGATTGCACATGCACTTGTGGACTCTAGTTACATTTCTGGTCCTTGGTGATTTGAGCAGCTATATATACAGGCATAAGGTTGGGAGGAGAGTCATCTCTCTAGCACGTGGTGGTCCTAATCCTTAGGTTGTTACATTGGTATAAGATCTCTAGGCAAGCTTCTATGGAGACCTTTGATAGCTCATCATCTTCCCCATGAGATTTCATGGACACTTTGCTCTTATGATCTCCTTCATCAAGATCTCATGAGCTTGATGATCTATTTGCCTTATCATTGTGTGCAAGATTCTCTTTAGAAATTCCTGTATAAATTTTAGCATGTAACCGAGGGAGAGAGATGTGCTCACATGTTCACTCACGGCTATTCATTCTCGTGGCTCTGCATCCGAGGTGTACACCAGAGTAAAATGGAACAACGTTATGGCTTCGTACACTGTAGTCCTGGGGTTCGAACCATGACGCTGAGTTTGAGAACTTTTCGTTGTGCCAATTGAGCTAATCACGCATTCAAATTTCAAGCGACCGAGTTGCATTTAATTTTAAGATTCAATCATCCTGCTGGCCGCTGCAAAAGCTCAAAAATCATCAGCACATAAAAGGGACCATCTTCACAGGTTGATATGTAGAATTGAACCCACATGCTTGTCTTGGAAGTTCATTTTCATGACCATGCTGGCATGATCATTTCTTAAGAGCTTGCACATGGAATCGATATCTATTGTAAGGTTTAGTTTCCAAAAGGCCTTCAGAAGGAACATACATCACAAGAAGCACCTCACAATATTCGAACTCGGTGAGGTTACTCGGAAAATGTTATTGTATCTAACAAGGCCGACGGCTAATATTTTTCTCTATGTGACCCTTGATATCCAACGTTCGTAATGACCTTCTAACCTCGGTGGCCTTAGCTCCAAATTAAAGAGATCAATTAAAGAAAAGGACACAGATTACTCTTAGATTTGAATCATTCTTTCCCGCCATATCTGAAGCTCTTTGCTTCATCTCAAGCCTAGATCATCTGAATCACAACCCTGGACTTGAACTCAAGTCGACGGCCGAGTGATCACTAGTTTTTGCCAAGAAGATAAGCTTGAAGACATGTCAAGAAGGGATCCAACATTTACATTCATATTATATGTGAAAATTCAGGTTCTAATTGAGTGGAGGACCATGGCAAGTTTTATTTTGCATTCGGGATTCAAACATCTTGTCCATAGACTCAGGTGGCTATGTTGGAAACAAAAAGGAAAGCCCCTCTTTGTATCAAGTTCAAAGGAGGACTTTATTTCTTCAAAGCTTGAAGCATATAGATTCATGGACTAAAGGATGGAGACTGGATCTTCCCGAGGATCAATGGAAGGACGTAGATCTATCTAGAGATAAGTATTTTCCAAGTTAATGATTTGTTTCAATATTTGTTTTTGCTCTTTGATGTCATGTAGGATGCATTTTAATCATTTAAGTATGGTAGTAAACTTCATTTTTTATCATTTTGATGCAAATTATTGAAACCTACATGAAAGAGCATAAACATATTTAAACACTCATTAAAGCACAAGCATGCGTATATGAAAGAGTGTATTTGTGCACAATTTATATTTTCTTCTTGCTTGCAAAAGGAATAGGATGCACTCAAGCCTGTGCACATGTATATTTATAACTTTTTGTAAGGTAGAAGATAGATTGTTTGTGCATGGATGATTGGACATGGATGATTGGATGCACAGATGTCATGGCCTAGTATGGATCTCTAGTCATTGAAGAATAATGTTCTCCCAAGTAGTGAGAAGGAAATTATTTAAACTTATTAGATACCAAGTAGTTCCCATGAAGACCCAAACCATGAGAAGTGGTAAAGTCCAATGGTTGATATCACCTGGAAGTGTATCAAAGATTCTTAGCTTTAGAATCTGAAAAGCATTAGAACATGCTTGGACTTGAGTAGGGGAAAGATCTCTAAAAAATCTTGCATGTAAGCCAAAAAGCTTAGAAAAGCTCAAGAGATCTTAGTGATAAAGACCATGTCTTTATTCTATCGCATGATCAACAAGAACTAATTAGTCTTGGCCATGGTTGTCCGAGAATTGTGGTTGGAACTACTGTTAAATCTGCCTAAGTATTGGCAATTGAAATAGTAAGTTGTTCCAAGTTTGAACAGAGTAGATATTCCAAGTATGTAGTCTGCAACTGTGTCAACGGTAATTAAGTCTGTGGAAGGTGTAACATAAAAGTTTACCTATTCTTAAAGGGATTTTGGTAAAAATCTAGAAAGCATGAGTGGATGCTTAGACTTATGCAGTAGAGAGATTCCTGTAAAGTCCTAGCCAGGGTAGCTATTTAAAGCTGCAATAAGAAAGGAATCTAAAGAGAAGAAGTAAAAAGCTCTTGTCGCTACAAATTGGTCAAGTATAACCAATTAGAGTTGAATTTGATAAATTCAAGAACCTAGAATGATAGTGGGTTTTTCTTTTGAAAATCCTAGTAAAGAAGAATGGATATTCTATCAAAGGTTTTCAAGTTTCCTATGAAAAACACGAGATCGTGAAACGATTGTGTAGAGGAATCAAAACCTAGAATATGAAGTTAGAGATAATGCTTGAAACTTCAAAATTCTTGACGTGAGAAGGTACTCTGTCAAGAGATGTTTATACTTTAGGATAAGTATCACCACACATTAGTGTGAATATAAAATAGGGTGGTATGGGACACCAGATTTTATACTCAGATTAATGTAGGAAAGATGGTGTGGGACATCAGACCATGGGATGGTAATTATCTTTTAGTCCTTGAATAGATCTTGGAGTTAGATTTGATCCTCAAAGGAATTAAAACTCAAAGGAGAAGTTTAAATTCAAGGAGGATAAAAGTATGATCTCAAGATACTTCAAGGTCAAGAAGGGACAAAGTTGGTAACTTCCAAGATTTTCTTAAAACATGTAAAGTTAAAATGTTGTTGATTTGGAAATATTTGATAAATTTCTGAAAAAATAGGACTTTGACATTGAAACAATCCTTTCAATTATGGAATAGATTGACTAAGTTATTCAACAACTCCTAGTGTAACTTCGCAAATTCAATTCTTTGACTCAAAGCGATGCACAATTATTGCATTCTCAATAAGGAGTCATAACGATTGAATGTACACATGAACTTAGTCTCAAGTGACGCATTGTTTGAGTAAAAAAAATCATCAATAGAACTTCAGTGTGTCAACACACTAATGTTGGATACCACACTAGTATCTTGTGGTTGGATGATGTTTAGATTTACTCTGTGAATCTTTTTGAGAATCGAGTTCCTTTCTCTTAAAGATAGAAAAATAAATGCTTCAATACCTTGTTGAAACAGATCCTTAAGAAGTTAAAGTCTTGAGCTATAGTCCTAGGTCATCAAGTACTTGACTCTTAGCAGGTTTATATCTTAGAAGTTTGAATTAGTTATACAAAGTTTTAGTTATTTCCTTCCGCTTTCCAAATCTTTTGGAATTGACTCAGATATAGTATCTGATTCCTTTCGCAAAAGTCTTGGGTCAGCTCATTCGAACCAGATAACTAAATTACACATCCTAGATAGATGTTCTGTATAAGAACTAGTTCAATCTTCAAAAGATGACAAGTCCAAGATTGACTTATTCATTTGGATTTGCTTTAGTTACTAGCATATCTCTTATGACAAGTCCAAAAGCTATTTAGAGGCCGAAATGATATTAAAAAAATATATATGAAATTTGGTGTGGTTGTTCTACTCATGCCATTGAATCTTGTGTGCTAATCAGCTTTTGCAATATGGGTCCTACTACTACTTACTCAGGACCTTTTGCCAAGAATAGGCCTCTCTACAAGAAATTAAGATATAATTTGGGAAAAACCCTAATTTGAGGAGGGATTTGGGTTGGAAAATATTAGTGTATCCTTCCTCCTTCTCTTTCATGCATTAAGTCCCCTTTGACCATAGTCTTCACTCTTTGAATAGCTTTCATTGCTTAAATTTTGACCCAAAGTCGAATTATATGCATGATTGAGTGGAATGTAGAATTTAGGTGCAACAAGCCTAAAGAACATATTACAAATTTCTTGATTATTTACTGTAAGACAATAGTTACGCAATATAACACAGGAGCAATAACAGAGAAGATAACAGATATAGGAGAATCGCAACAATTTTCTACTAGCAGCAAGTACAAAGATGATGGCGTTGTCCACCCGTGCGCTCTCAAGGTAGAGCTTAAATGGTGATCTAGACAACTCTAGATAGGGAGATACAAGGTAGAGGTATGCTGGCTCAACTCGGTGTCTTAGGTAGTGCAGAAGTCATGTATATATAGGATCATGGGTGGCCTGCCATGGACGGCTATACATGGGCGGTAGAGCGTGGGCGGCCACCGCCCGCGTAATTGCCATACACGGCTTAGACTGGTTGAACCGACCTAACAAATATAAATGATTTCTGACTCCGACCTAACCGCGTAATTGCCACAATTGGGGACCCTGGTAACTCCCTTTCCTTATAATATCTTACATGGTCCAATATGACCTTCATCCAACATTCAAGTTGGGATTCCCATCAATTGGGTAATGCACGCTTGGCTTCTCCTCATAAAGGGGGCCTTACAAAATGTGCATACAATCATGAGGGGTAGACATTGATCATACTCTAACATTTACAACCCAAAAGCTTGAGTTTATGTAAATGATGCATAATAAATCTATTTCTTCAAGTGAGTCCATTTGAGACCACCCTCCACCACAACTGGGACCTCACATGTCAATTCCTTATGATCCCATTACAACTTTGGCCTTCATCTTTGAGATATTACTCTCACACAGACGCACAATGGTTCTTCCATTGAAGAGGAAACTTGATTCACCATACTAGGATTATACTTCGGCTCTTGATGTTGTTAGCATTTCAACTCATATGAGAGACACCCCGCATGTAGGCCTTGATCCGGAGAACACAACTAAGCCTGAGGTGAAATGCCTTGGATCTATATGTATTTCACTACTAAGGTTGTGCTAGTGGTTTCTTGAGTTTTGATAGGAGTTTTGGAGAGCATTTTTTGGAACTGAATGGGAGTTGTAATTCTCCCAGCATAGATCCATAAAGTGAAGAATGGTTGATTGAAGGTCTAATTTGTGATTTAGGCTTTTATACTTTGCTTCTTGCTTCACCGACTAGGTCTAATAATATGGCATCTAATATTGAAGAGAAATGGGTGCGGAATATTATAGATTTCATTAAGTCCAATAGGGTGGGGGGATTTGATGGTCTCAATGCATCTTCATACTTTAGATACTTTGATCAATTAGCTGATCAATATCGCTTGCCTACAACTAGCAAGGAGGATACCTTTATAAGAATTGATAATGGCTTTAGACACAAGAATGAATTGGACTTAGAGTGGACGATTACCTTCATGGGTCAATTAAGACTAGAATATTTGTTAGAAACTATAACTCTTTATAAAATGGAGAATCATGATAGGATGAGTCAGAGTGTTCATGAAAATTTCTTCAAAATCAAAATATTTTCCTAGAGATTAAAGACCAATAGTATCTTGATGAGAAAAATTTTGTTAAAAATACAATGAAGGAGATCATGAAGATCATGATTCAAAGATAGGGCCACAAAATATAATGCCTAATTGTATCTAAGTATGAGGAAGATAGCAAGATTGAGCAAACAACACATTCAATGTATATCCATAAGAGACAATCTAGTCGTTTTCTCCCTCAAAATTGTAAGTCGAGGAAGTCTTATGAATGAAGGTGTCTGATAAGAAGGTTGATTCTGATTCTTTCATGGTGGTAACTACTCTCACATGATCAAAGTAGCTAAAATAAAGGAGAATCCGAGGTGACCTTTTTTGCTAGACATGGCATAACATGTTCAATCCAGATTTGAAATTCAACACCAAGTTCCATGCTTAGAGCAAGGTTTCTAGGTGAAAATTATGGTGTGCAATCTCAAGAAACAGACAACTCTATTAGCAAGATCATATCTATTATGAAACAAGTTGCCATTTTCATATCTATTATTACAAAGCATGAAGCATATCAAATGTTCTGGAACACAATTGTAATGGAGGAAGACGAGCAATCAAAAAAGGCACATGGTCATTAGTAATTTGTACACATACACACACATGTTAGATAAACTATACTCGAACATTTAGATTAATCTTTGGTTGTATCCTCTTGTTTATATTGCATGTCTTAAGGTGCCTCATTATCTATATAGTAGGGCGAAAAATGGTGAAAAAGGGGATGTTTGCTAATGAGAGATTAAGGAAATTGACAAATAGAGTCTTTCCACGTGTACAAGAATATAACATTGTTGTCTCTTTTAACCGTATGAAGAAATTCTTTTTTAATACAGTATTCTCTAAAAGCACCTCTAAAGTGATGAAGAGTCTCATATTGAGTGTACAATTTTTCGGTTTGATGCAAAAAAAGATATTTTGGCACACTACACAAAGCATATTCTCAAATTTCCAAGAAGGAATTGATTTTTGAAGATACGAAATATTTTTGGGTTCACAAAATTTCATGATCATTCAGCGATAGGGTTTACATCAAATCAAAAGTTTCCACGTGTACAAAGCCTTTTTCTCTATAAATACTACCAAAATTTGTGAATGTCGGTTTCTCGCTTTGAACATTCTTGTTCTTCTAAGCTCAAATAGCTTCTTCTTCTTGTCATCCTTCCAATCGTGTAACCTCATGTGAGGTTTACAAGAGAAGATAGGATTGTTTGTGGAAACCTCTTTCTGTGAAAGTAGATGAATGGGTAACTATGCTTCCTAGCTACAGAGGCGCCCATAAAGTCAAGCGTGCCAAAAGAGACAACACAAGAAACCACTGGAAGGGACGTATTCTCAGTTTCAAATTGAAGAGATGCGGTTGGTTTGCAAGAGTACAACATGTGTACACCGCTAAGGATCTTGTTCTAGAAAATCATCTGCAATTCCCTTTGTACTGTAGTGAAGTTTTACAATGCTCTTCTATCATTCCAGTTGTTTTTGTATAACAAAACATATGTTTTTGTACTGCAGATATCTTTCCTTCCAATATTGTGGAATGGCAACCTATTGAATGTTTAACAGGAACATTCAGAGTTCTTCATAAGGAATATGCAAAACTCATGTATGCAAACAAATCTGTTCAATTTTTCAATAGCATAGAGTTATTTGTCCTTTATGCAGATTATCAAGTGCCATCAAGGATGAGTTCTTATGGAAATCTTGTACATGTACCTAGTCCTTGCATCTCTTCATTAGATTGGGATGCTCCTGATCATTCAACAGTTTCAAGTTTTCTATGCAAAATGAACTTTGACATCCAAAAGGCAATGTCAGCAGGCCGAATTTTGAGAAGGATAAAGATTCAATGGTTTTTGCCTATTCATGTCTTTGTAGCATGCTTTAAAAACATGTTATTATAGAAAACAAAAACAATGTGGTTGAATAGGAGAGTCTCTATTTCAGAGATTGATGATGTTTTAGGTAGGGAATGGGATAGCAAAGAAGTTTAAAAGCTAGGTGACATTATTTTATGTAAAGTTAGTCCCAATTCTCTTTCAATCTCATATCAGATATGTCGACAATCTCTGGTTTTAGGATATGACTATAGAAGGTGGAAAAAAAAGCTTGGACTTTGGATAGCCTTGGACTCAGAGGAGAGCTGTCCGGAATTTGAGTTAGAAATATTGATTCATCCAGATTTTCAATCAAGTAAAATAATTATCACTGCAAATTGGAATCTCAGAAATGTAAGGGAGCTCCTAGAATACCTTGATGAGGTATCATCACAGTGTAGATTCTCAATTGATGATGCAATAGTTAACTTTAGATCAGAGAAATCATTATCTTGCATAACTTGCCTGCCACCAAGGGTGATTAAGTTCCAACCCTTAAGATTGTAACAAGTTAACTCTTGACATTCTTACATAATGTATCTCCTGCTTCTATTGATACTTCCATTGAATTTTCTTTGCAGGATGGTGATAAAGAATGTGTGTTAAATTATGAATTTTAAATTTCTATATTCATATTTGCATTTTTTAATTTATTTCAAGATTTTGATGAGGTTCTTATTGTACAATGATAAGAATATAAACCAAGACATTCTTAGATATTTTTTAGGTCCTTTATTTCATATTTCCATTGATTTTTATTTGTAGGAGTGAATTGATGACTTCAATTATTCCCCTTCTTCTAAACTCATATTGGCATTTTTTTTGTTTAATCTTAACACTCTGATGAGGTTCCAACTAACAAATAATTATACAGGAACTTGCATAAGTAAATTGTAGATGAACAAGAGATCTAGAATTCAATATCTAGTTTCAATTAAATTATTTGAGTCTATCAAAGGTGCACATTAGTTTCAATTAAATTATTTGATTCTATCCATCTTTTCTGTCCTCAAGTAATGCAAGAGAAAGTATCATGGTGCACATAACAAGTAATACTAGAGACGGTGGAGAACCTGGTGTAAATTCCAATCCAAGGTTTGATATTTCAAAATATGAAGAGCATGACTTAAGTCATAAAACAGAGGAGACAAGATAAGAGAAGAAGATCGATTCAAGCCACCAGTGCAATCTAAAGTTGTCGGATCGCCCTTATTGCTTAGATCGACCGTGTTAGCAAACTACCGGGAGAGACTTCAAAAAGTGACTTTGCGTAAAGGTTTGACTCATGACTATAAAAACAACTTGCAATAGCTCATCTCATGCAAGGTTGCTTAAAGGGGATGTTATGTTGAAATGGATAATACGACCGATGCAAGTGATAGGGGCAATCCAAAATTCTCCAATTCCCCGTATCGCTTGTATTGGTTGTGTCCTCTTTCTTCTTTACGTTCTTCTCTATCTTCTCCAATTTAAACTTTCCAACAAGAATGAAGTAAGAAACCCACAATGCAGTCATATTTCTGACACGACCAAATTTAATTGGACCATGCAATGAACTTTTGTTTAACTCTCAAGAGGTTCAATACAACTGTATATTTCTCAAGGCATATAAATATTGTTAAGGCAAATAAATATGGTTACAATGACCATCTTCCAGATGAAGATTGGCATAAGTACATACAATTTGTACATAAATAAATCTTCCAACCTATGTTGGTTTTACAATAGATTTCAATCTTAGACTCAAAAATGATTCAACCCTTTCTATCCTTTTTGGAGCCCTCTTTTTTCTGTTGCTTGTGGCCCTTTTTGGAGCTTTCACCTTGACTCATTTTCTTGGTCCCATGCTTCAATGGTGAGTGAAGAGGATGCCCTCTCTTTTTTTCTTTAGACTTTTTTTTATCAGGTGGAGGGGGTGGAGGTGAGTCTGGATCATTGGGGCAGATTGCATGTTTCATAATGCCATTTATTGCTCTCTCTCTTATCAAGATGATCCATGCATCTAGATAGTGTGATAAATTTAATTCAGGATTGTAAAACCTTCTTTCCAAGAATCTTACAGCATTTGCAATCACTCTCCAACCACATGATGTTGCGTCTTTCTGCAATGGCACATGAATTTGTATGTATCCAAATTGCATTTGTTCATTTAATTTAGCAATTCCAAGAAAATTTTGATCAATATGCATCTTGAGAAGCTTTGCAGCATTGCATTGTAAAGTGAAAATCAGAATGGATGGCATGGCTCTTAAATAGAAAACAAAATGTATAGCAACTTACACTTTGCAATTCCCATGTTGTGATTTAAGATAATTGAGGAAAAGAGCTTGATATGCATTGAAGGCAATAATAATAAGACTCCAATGGTCCTTGTCAATGAGTTGCATGTAAATATACTTTCTTTAATGAAACAAATATCTTTCCAAAATGAAGATGAATACTTAATTTTCAATACATGGGTAGATAACACATTCTACCTCTTCTGTAAAATTTTGTAGAAAGGACTTGGCATCTCCATGTTTATGCAAAAAACACTGTGTCACCATAGGATCTATCATTAGGGGAAAAAATGAACCCTGCATGGGCCTTTTGGATTAAGGAGTGATTAGTGACGGACCAATGAGAAGAGGGTGGTGGACACAGTCTAGTCCCTTAATCACATAGACTAGGCATAGGCTTCACTAGTTTTTGTGTGGTCAAAGAGAACAAAAACCACCTAGAACTCTTGGTTTTCGTTGTGTGAACGGTTTTGAAAGGCCTGAAAACGCATTACAACCATCGATTGTCTTAATGATCCAAAGGTGGAGGTTGTGTGGCCAAAGTCAAGGCAATATTGTTTATGAACCCTTGGATCTATATGACTTTCAATGGCTGAGATCAAGTTCTTGCTAAAAAAATGCGCCATTCAAAATCCACCCTTCGATTGGATGCCCGATCGGACGATGCCCCGTGAAAGGGGCTGATCTTCTGCGCCATCATTTCTAGCCATTGATCTTCATATGATCTGATGGTTGAGGTTTAAATCTAAAATTGAAAAGGCACCTTTACGCCTGGGCCATTGGATCAAATCATGCATCGCACGGCTGCCACGGACTGCGCCACTTTCACTCAGCCCCAAATCCGGTAGGACGTTGGATTCGTGAAGATCGAATGGTCAAGAATGATGCAGAAGTATGCACAAAAAAATCCGTTGGATTCTGCCAACTCGCATGCTTGTCAGACATTCTCTCTCTAGTACTTTATTCCCTTCAATCTTGACCATTAAAATGAAGCATCCAAAGGCCATGAAAAAATATATTTTCAAATTCAAGCACAAAATTCTTGTAAATACTATTTTATTTGGAAATACCACTAGTGGTTTTCTAAGTCCCTTTAATCCTCTAGATTAGGCTTTTTAATCCCTAAAAATTAGGAATCCTTACAAGGCCCATGCAAGGTTCACTTTTTTCCCTAATGTGATAAATACTTTTCTTTGAACCGCTTCCTCACATTGTTGAAGAAGAACCCTACAAATCAAGAAATAAAAATTCAGTCAAGGAACTAGAAAATTAAGCAATACAAGAGCACTTTATGGCCTCTAGATAATACCTCAGTGAAATGTTGACCACACTATCTGATATTTCAACATGAAACTCCCTCAACATTTTGTTATCTTCAGGTCTGATGTCAAGAAACTATTCATTCTGCCATGCCATTGTAACATTAACTATTATCTGCCCATCTCCTTTCTTAAGGAGCTCTTTATTTGCTTTCTGTAACTTTTGAATCTAGTTTAAGATGACACTTTCCTCTGTAAATAACCCCTGCTTTTTCCTCTCCTCCTCACTATTTGTTGTAGTTCTAGTTTCATGATCATGAGTGACCTCAGGGTTGATCTCTTCAATGACAACTATTGTTTTGGGTGCTCAAGCTGGAGGTATATTTAAAATATCGAAGAATTTTTTATCATGGTGATCAATCGGAACCAGAGATTTATCAAATTTATATCTGATTCTTGAAACAATAACATAATCCTTCACCATTAGTGTTACCCTATGAGAATGAGCAGCACATAAATAGGCATCATTCATAAAATCAATAGCAAAGTCCTCTGTAGCTTCTTGCACGCATAGCAGTGCTTGAGTTTGCCACCTCACATTGATAAAGGATGAGGTTTTCATCAAAGAACATAGGTTGGTTATGATCTGCTTGACAACTCTCATAAATGGAAGTCTAGGGATCAATAGTCCCATAAACTTTTGAGCTCTTCCAATTTTCCTTAAGGACTTTACATGGTACTTGACCCTTTTCTTTGAAGGCTTCTCTGATACATTGCCTTGACCCTTCTGGGGATTTTGCTCCTGGACATTTTGCTCCTGGGCATTTTGGTCCTGAACCTCAGGGTACAACTTCCTTGTTGTCTTTTTGGTCCTAGCCATATTCTGCACAAAATGAGAGTCTTTAGGCAAGGAAGTGGAAAGGAAAGGCAACTTACTCTCAAAAACTTTGATCAAGGACTCTTTCCACTATCAGAGACAGGACCGACCCAAGCGATAAGAGTCATCCAAAAATGCCCGAATGTCCCTTATCGCTTGCATCGGTCGTTCTTCTAACCGGGAAGAAATATCAGTAAATACCATTTCCCTTGGAATGCATTATAGCTAATTCTCAACCAAATAAAACGTTACTTCAAAGCTTTCATCAAGGATGTCATTTAAGAAGCATGACCAATCCAAGCGATTAGGAACATTTAGAAATCCCTAGATGTCCCTTATCGCTTGCATCGGTCGTCCTTGAATTCATCATTAAATATCATTCAATACTAGTTCGAATATAGCTTACAATGCATAATACTCAAGCATCACTAAGATAAACATAATTTGCAAGCTATGATCAAGGACTCGATGCCATTTAAGAAACATGACCGATCCAAGTGATTAGGGTTATCCACAAATCCCGGATGTACTATCACTTGGATCAGTCATGTCCATATTACCTAACACAAAGAGCATTCTCTATAGAAAATGTTAAGCAGCTAAAAAACTTGGTGGCCATGGAACCTCGATGCTTGCAAAGTGTTGAGAAAAAAAATGAGAGAAATGAATAGGGAAGCTTAAATAGGTCTCAGAATTGAGTTGACCATTGGTGCCACATGGCATGCCACGATTGGGCCATGTCATATAGCTATTGTGAATTCCAACATTCTTTGCCGCATGGCATCATTTGATTGGGCCACATCATCTATCTGTTGGGATTCCCAACATACGTTTGCCACATGGCACTCAATGATTGGTACACATCATTTGATCGTTACTTCCTCCCTCCTCGCCTATAAATAGCAACTCCCTTCACCGATTCAAATTTTGAACCTTCAGAGAATTTGTCTCAATTTTGTGCGTGTTTTTCTTTCATCCCTGACACGATCGATACAAGCGAATTTACCTGTTTGACCCACGTTGACTCACTTTAGTCACTTGCATCAATTGTGTTCTCCTCTAGGACATACAAGAGAAGCTGGAGCTAAGATGGAGGGAATGAATGAGATCCTAAGTGTCTCTCCATGAGAGAAACTACTTGATTTCATGGTTCAAGAGGGTTTAACTGTAGATTACTTTCCTGATGCAATGACGATATTCAACCCCAAGATTGATTTTGAAACACTCCTAGAGAAATCAAAAAGTTTTCTTAAGGATGAGTGGGAGAACTTCTTGGGGTTCATCAATGGAAAGATTGTTTCTATTTCTCAGAAAACATATGTCCATCCTCACATCTTTGGGAAGGATCCAATAGATAGGGCAAAAATCACAAGAAAATGCAAACGGATATCCCCTTTGCTAGGGAAGCTAGATTCATGCCCAGAGCATGAAAAGGACTATTGCTTGCTCCCTTTAAACATTGCTTTCTTGATATGGCTTGATCACATCTCAGTTGAAAACGAGGAAAGTGTTCATGTTGAAGACGAGCCTTTCTTAGAGCTGACACTTGAGGGAAGCTCAAAATCTATGAAAGGTGTTATGGAGATTGTTGAGGAGATCAATCTCCAAGCAAAAGAAGAGCAGGTCAAAGGATTTGATGTGGCCACTTTTAAAGCAGAGACTACAATAAGGGAGCCAAGTGAAGAAGTTCAAGTGTCTGAGAAGTCCCTACTTCTCCCAAATCTACCTTTTTACTTTATCTCTGAAAAGGAGTTTATCCCTCTATTTTACATTCAGGAACTTATCAATCTTAGGGAGGACTACTGCCTTGCAGCTATAGCTGAGTCAGAAGAAGTTGCAAGGAGATTCATCAATAAGCTAGGAGAAAGAAAACAAGAATTTTTGCATCTTGATTTGGATTTGTCAAATGAAGAATTCAAAGATTCATCACAAGCTCTTTCAAAATGCTTTGAGAAAGCTATCTCAGAGAATCCAAAACTTGTTGATGAAGAATTTGATGAGCATCAGAAGCAACTTGGAATATACTCGTTTGGGCGTGGCTACTCCTTCTTGGATGTTGTTGAGGACAAAGGAACAATATGTATTGACTCAAAAGAGCTCATTGAGGAGGAAGATGAGGTCAAGGTATGTTGTTTAATATATTCTCATGAATTTTAGGGTTATGAAATGAGATGCGACCGATGCAATAGCTTGTATCGGTTTTGTCCAAGATCTCCATTTATAAAGTGAGAAATCGACCACGACCGATG
This sequence comes from Ceratopteris richardii, assembly GCA_020310875.1. Taxonomy (NCBI): domain Eukaryota; kingdom Viridiplantae; phylum Streptophyta; class Polypodiopsida; order Polypodiales; family Pteridaceae; genus Ceratopteris; species Ceratopteris richardii. The sequence continues at coordinate 25,517 of MU262035.1, read as the reverse complement.
CAAGCGATAAGGCCCATCGGATATTTTCCGTTGGGCCTTATCGCTTGCATAGGTAGTGTTTGGACCTGAAGAGGAAGATGAGGTCCAGGTATGTAGTTAAATACATTGTAATGAGTTTTAAGCTTAGGAAATGAGATGCGATTGATGCAACATCTTTAGTATGTATCGGTTTTCTCCAAGATCTCCATTTAAAGTGTGAGAAATCGATCAGGACCGATGCAAGCGATAAGGCCCATGGTATATTTTCCGATGTGCCTTATCGCTTGCATGGGTCGTGTTTGGACTTGAGGAAGATGACGTCAAGGTATATAGTTAAATATATTCTCACGAATTTTAGGCTTAGGAAATGAGATGAGACCGATGCAACATCTTTAGCTTGTATCGGTTTTGTCCAAGATCTCCATTTGAAGTGTGAGAAATCAATCACGACCGATGCAAGCGATAAGGCCCATCGGATATTTTCCGTTGGGTCTTATCGCTTGTATCGATCGTGTCTAGGAGTTGCATGCAACATTGATAATAGACATCTGGCTTTGTAAGAATTCACCTTCTTCAGCAAATATAACATGTTTCCAGGTAGTTTGCAAAGAGATATTGATAACGACCGATGCAAGCGAGAACGACCATCTAAATTTCTCTAAAGACCCTAATCGCTTGCATCAGTGAGGTCTCTTGCTTTTTTTCTAATTGTTTCAAGTTACTTTTCATGACTCCTTAAGTGTGCTTGCACTTCATCTGACCTTGTTTTTCATTTTTACCAGAGTTAACTATATTGGATGAAGACAACTACCTTGGCAAGGGCAAGGGAACAAGAAAAACCATAAAAGAGAAAGGAAAAGCAAAGGTGGATAATCATTCAATTATCCACTATCTTCCAAACTTGAACCTAGACACTTTTTTGTGTTATTCACAAGCACTATAGTGAGGAGCCAGATTTTGCATTGTTCTCCTTGAGGACTCTATCAAAATACATGGGTTTTACTCCAATACCCTTTAATGCTTTCAGAGTTTTGCTGCTTGAAAGAGAAGCTGCATTCAAAATTTTTGTATATGCCCCAAGACTCAATGCTTCAAGGGCAAGGTACTTTCTTTGTTATTCAAGCTATGCAATGGCTGCAGGGGTGTCAAATTTAAAAAGCATTGTTGGATACAAGAGAAAAGAGTTCCTCAGATATAGAGGTGATTTTCGAGAGCCAAGCTCTTTAAAGAAACTCAAGGAATGACTCCATTTTTTCAAATTCTATTACTCATCAAATCTACATATACAAAAATTGCCCAATGTGATATAAGACATTGCAATTTTTTTTGGTGTAACTGTTCCATGTCCTAATATTAATTGTTATTGATCCATGATCTATTCTCTGGTCAAAGTCATCTGATGGTTATAGACATATTTCTTTTCAAAGCTTAATACATCATGAAATGTACATATATGACTTTGAAAAGAAATAAAAGACATTGCAAATATTAAAGCTCTATTTGAAATGTAGTCTTTTTCATTTTGTGATATTGATACATGATGATTTTGTCTGATGATAGTCATATTCTTCTGATTATATTTGGCATGAGGTACTTTGTAATTGTCTTCTAAAGGACCAATCAAAAAGCTCTCTGAAGGCATTGCTCTTCGTTACTCCTCCTCCTTTCCTTGTGCACCTAAAGAAGCTTGTTCTTGCTTGATAATGAGATTTTTCCATGTCTTGGGTGTTCCATATGGCAAGTGGTTCTTTTTCTGCAAAGAATGCACCATGCACAAGAAGAATATGCTAGAAGAGCAGAAGAATCTCATCAGATCTTTATTTCAATAAGAAATAAATAAATTAAATAAAATATCTTTGGAACTCACCAAGTAGTATGTTATGTCTTTGGCACCCCATGCCTCTATGATGGTTTCTATAAGCTCTGTGGTCGCCTTTCTGAAATCTGTCACATAACTCTTTGATGTTACCTGCTGCCTCATGATCCTAAAAAAATTATCTGGTTTGAACCACACCTCCATTCTCTTTTTTGCTATTTCTAGTTTGCTTTTTACATTAGTCGTGACCTCACAAAATTTTTTCCAACAATTCCACATGGCATTTAGTTGCTTGTCATCAGGATTGTTGAAGAATCTCCTTGCTTTTGCACCTCCCATTGAGACATCCTGTAGTACATCACCTGTATTTTGTGAAAGCTTTGGATCTTTTCTTAGATGGACATCACCACCATGAAATCCCATTTCTTAAAGAAGACATTCACATTTTTTAATGCACTCATCTACAAGAGTTGTAGGCTTGATAGAATATGCATGATCCAAGTGAAGATGGACCAACCTGTCAATGATTCTTAACTTTGCATGTTGTGTGCATATGTGTACATTTGTCAATGCTATTGGAAGTATGGGATCCCAAAATCATTGAAGAAGATGAGTAGTTATGAAGAATAACATTTCGTCTGGAAGGCGCCTCTTCAGCCTCAGCTCTAGCAATCCATCCATTTGTGCCTGGGCTTTGCATGCAGTACAAGCAAGGGTACTTAGAATTTGCTCCCCCACTTATACCAAACATGCATTTGAGCGTCTTTAGGTCTCCACTCAAATGCCACTCAACTTGAAAGTTCTCGTAGTCTTTGACATTCAACAATTCTCCTGCATGATGCCTTTGGATAACATTTGGAATGTTTGTATGTGAGAATAACCATTTAAGTGTTTTATGGCTCTCAGATGGAACCTGAGCACAACCAACGTCCCACCATAACTCCATTTCTGATTGTACTTTGAGAGACGGAGTATCCAATTTCCCAAGGCTATAGTCCAAAGCTTTGTTCATCAGTGAAATACCATTCTCTCCATCTTTTGATGTTTTTTAAGCTCAGCTTCATCAAGTTTGATTACAAATTTCAACAGACCAGAACATTCATGTTCTTTTATATTATAGAACGAAACCATGTATGTTTGAAGTTTTATAATATCTATCCATACGTTGTTAAATGCATTGTAAGTGAAATGTAACTTTTGTTTTCCTACTTCGTAAGGCATGTTACTGTGAATATGTTTATATTCACCAAATACTGATGTGATCTTTTTATTCAAGCAGAGTCGAAACTTTCCTACATGATGGGGTTTAGGCAATCCAAAACTTTTAACTTTGTTAAATTTCAAAAAATCACACCAAACTTTTGAGATTGCTCTATAACCTTTCCTACTCACTCCGAAGCTATCACAAATCTTGTAAATTTGAGATGGTTCTAGTAACAGATTCATTTCTGTCATGAGTTTTTGGAGAACAAAGCGTTTCAAGCATGTATTTTCATTCAATTTCAATAGTCTTAAAACATCATTTTGACTCATAATCTCATTACAGAAATGTACCTGCTCAAAACTACTCAACATATTGAAACCTAGCACATTTGTCACATGATCTCTTACAATTTTCATTCTTTTCTTTTTCTGGCCAGATTTTTCAGTCAAATCTAAAAAAGGTTTTACTTGTTTTGACCGCATTCTCAAGCCTATAGGGGTTTCTTTTATTTTTTTAAAAGACTCAAACTGAGAAGATAAAGTAGACAATTTGCTTTCTAGCTCCCACCTATGTAAATCCTTCTGATGTAGTGTGCTTTGTAGATAGTTTATGTATTGTACATAATTCCTTGAAATATCATAGAGCCTTGAACAATAGCCTCATAAACCATCCTCACCATCTCCTACAAATCTAATCAAATCATGAAGATTATGAAAAGGGGGATACCTTCCAGTTTATGGATCAATTGGATAAACAGATCCATCTGTCCATATGTCGATATGTTTCTTGCCTTCCTTTCGCAATCCATCCACTTCAGGAGGATGAAGAGCCCTTCGAAATACTTTTGTTGTCGTCGCATACTCTTGACTAACTGCAATGTTGATATGGAACTTTTCACAATGATTGTGATTGTTTGAAAGCTCAGCGAGAGTATTTGGGTTGAGGTTCTCCATGGTCTGCTATGAAAAGTGATTGACAAGTGTCTTAAATGACGTGAAAGAGAGAAAAAGGCTTGCTATGAAAAGTAGAGTAAAAAAACATAAAACGTCATCAGCACACATTATATAGGTCCGTGAACAAGAGAAAAAATCAAATTTTGATCAGCGCCCAATGAGCACAAACCTCAAGGCATAAGATATCACACAAACTTTTCATGATTATCACATGAGTTTCTCTCTCTTCAAAATTTACATAAGATACATTTTAACTGAACTTACAAGGAATTTCTTAAAGGATTTGACAACTTTAATCTAGATTAAGCACAACTAATTGAAATCCTTACACGGCCCTTTTTGGGCCGTTTTTTCCCTAATGATTACACCCAAAATTGTTTATTGCCCTATAAATCTTCCTTTAGGTACTCCACTTATCCATGATAGACAACTAATATCTTATTTTAAACCTCTAATAGTCTACTTTTATTTAAAGATAGAATCTTTTCATGATTGTATCTCCTACCTATTCTTGTTTGGATCTCCTACCTATCTATGATACATTCAGCTTCTAAAGGTGTGTTTGTGAAAGGGTGCAAACTAGAGTGGTTTAGTTGTGAGGGCCCATGAATTTTGTGCTCCAAACACCACTATTAGTTTACACATTGTTTTTGAACCCTCATGTAATTTTCCACATTTTTTCATCTAATATGTGGAGAAATAGTACGTTGTAACTTTTTAGGTAGAGAACTTTAAGTGTTCAAACCTAATATTAGTACCTACTATTCATCCTTTTCACATGACATGAATTAGTATCTCTGGAAGGATTAATCTATTCATGAGATCTATCGAGTACAATCTTACTTCAAAAGATTTGTGGCTCGTTTTATTCATTTTCCATGACATGAACGAGTATCTATTGTCTACTGCAATGGTGAGATTTTCCAATTTGACAAAGATCCAATCATACAAATGGAGAAAGATTCAACATCACACGTATTGAAAAGACACTTAGGGGGTTTGACTGTCTGAGAGAGAGGCAGAGAGAAACATAGCGGGTCTCATCGTCAAAGAGAGACATAGCAGGTTAGATGAATCTATGACTTCATTAGCAAAATTAGTAGTTCTATCATCGATTATCTCAATGGGGAGGCCAAATCTTGTATATGTGCTAAAATAAAACTTTGAAAATGGTTGAGCGTTAGTTTTTATGGTAGTGAATGCCTCTAGCCATTTGGTGAGATAATCTCTTGCTATTATGATTTCAACATGAGATCCTTTGGTAGGTGGGCTAATTGAACCAATAAAGTCTATCCCCATTTAGCAATTACACATCCTACCATCATAGATCATAAAGATATCTGATCCCAATTGAACTGGTACTTATATCTTTCGAAATTACCAAGCTACTATAATCACAAGGTCTCAACCTTTCAAGAACGGTAGAAGAGAGAAAAACTTGCACAAGATAGAGAAAATATGGTAGAATAGAATAGACAACATGTGATACAAAAGGAGAGAGAATTTTGTATTATACATGTGAATCAGATACAATAGCTTACGTAAAATATCTTAATGGCAAATCCTCAACCTCCTACCCATCCTTTGGCAATCTCAACCTCATTCACACTCACACTCTCAATCACTCTCACTGAAAATCTCATTCTCAATTACAATTACAAGTAAAATATCTGATTTGTAGCCTCCTCTTGCAGGATGCAGTGGTCTCTCAAAATAGAGTTGATTGTCACTGATGAAGGAAGTGCATGATCCACCAAATCTATAGAGTTGATGTCTTTGAGTGGTGCATGTAGAACTTTCATAAAAAGCATGAGCTTTAGTGGTATCTTTCTTTCTTTAGTGACATGTGTCAAAAGTAGAAGAAAAAGCAACAAAAAAATATATACATTGGCGATAAGAACATGCATGAGAACACATGCACCAAAATTAGGAATTTGATAATATAAAAAAAAAAGTCATCTTTTTAATTTTTTTGAAGTGTTGAAAAAGTTGACACTTTTTGGTCCCTAAAACTAAAAATAGGAGCGGGATTTCAAAATTCTTGTGAGAGGAAAAAATATTGAGTTCTTTAATATGCCTAGAATAAGGTACCAAAAGCATGAATCATAAATTTTTCAAAGATACATCTTTATTCCACTACTTCTAACCTACCTTTCTCTCACACAACATTCTTTATTATTTTTCCATTTTCATGTTTAAATTTCAACTAGAAGACATGATGTAGATAAGTTTTAGAGAGACAATATAAACATGTCATTTCCAAATTTGATTTATATGCATAAAATGACCTTAACATTCATTCAAGACATTACCTAAACAATGTACAACAAAAATTTGAAACTAAATTATATCAACATTATTTGGCTTATAACAGACACCTACTCATGATTGTCAATGCATTCATGTGAAAGGTCGGCCACCACAAACCAATCAATATGATCATTTGAATTGTCCAATCTAGAGAGAAATATCTACTTGCAACACTTGAGTGCGTGGTTTCTAATAGTGGCAAGTAATAATCTTCAGGTACACAAAGGCATATGAAGCTATCATTTCCTTGCTTGTATAACATATTATAGATAAGAGCATAGTTTCGACTCTCTTCTTGTAAAGATATTTATTTTGGTATGGTCATATCTATAGGATAAATGCCATATTTTAAAAATTCTCTATGTTCTTCCTCCATGATGAGCATGCAAAAACATAATATTAAGTAGCATACCCAATGGTTGATATTATTTGAGAACTAGAATAAGCACTAAGATAGTGATGTACTGTTCCTTTTGTGTCCCATTCTATTGCAAAGGTTTCCTCTTTAATAATGGACACTTGATTATAGGTTGAGAATCCATCATGGTTAATGCAAACTCTAAATTTGCCAATCTTTTTTAGAACAACCACTAGAGGTGAGACTCATTCTTTATGTTTGATTTCAAAAATGATATTGAGTGCTACATTATTATCAATTTCTTCTTTGATTTTGGTTGAGTAACTCTCTTGATATATGTATGGTCTCTATTTAAATGGTCAAGCATCTAGTGCTGTTGGTATTGCATGTGCATAGATTTATAAGTAGACCCACCCCTTTGAATTTCATATAAGTCAAAGTGAAGATAACCTAGTACTCTCATAAGAGGTTGATGAGATCTTCTTCCTTGGATACATGGTGTTTGATATGTTAAAGCATCTTTTTTTTTCATTTTCTTTTAACATGATGACCACTTTATTTGTGTCTTATTTATTGTCATAAATTTCTCCCATCTTTCTTCCACATTTAGGTATTATAGAAATGATTTTACATTCCCTGATTTGATATTTCTTGAAATTTCTTTAGAACTTTGAATCCTACTATTTACATCCACTTAATGGTAGAAGAACTAGCTCATTCAATTGTCGTTTTATGTCATAGACCCTGATTCACTCATCCATGTTGGAAGAATCACTTAGGACCTCCATGACATTCTACTAATCTACTTCATTATCATAGGTCCCATCCATATAGAGACTAGGGTAGCCACTAATGGTTGATCCTCCATTGCCTAGTCAGTGGGATATCACTTCACAAGGTAGTATCATACTACATATGGGGACTAGGTCCATGAGATCCACAAAGTCCATTCACATAAATCCAACTTATAGTGATCTCCATCACAATGATGAATCAAAGTTTTCTCATTTGTAGCTACTTCAATGGCTCCCAAAATATGTGGCCAATCGAAAGGATCAAAGTCATTCTCTCTTAGATTGAAGGGGGATATATATTTCAAGCCCTCAATTAATCATTCAGAAGGTTTACTTGGTGTTGTGTTTCCTACTTGACATAACCAAAGACTTGTATATTTTGTGTATCCAGGATGACTAACTCAAAAAAATAGTCTTTACAGAGCTTTTTCCTTGTCATTGTGTATTACATGCCATTTGAAAGGTGGCACATCTTTGTATGATTATTTTGTAGGTTGATCTTGATAGTTGTGTTATTATGTTATTATGTTCTACACACCAAAGCCCTTCAGTACTATCCATTTTTACTACAGAAGGTAACTTCCCTCATTTATAACTATAAAAGTGCCTTTGCCTGGACCTACAAAGGCCTATCAGGCATTCCAAAAGAGTTTGGACCAAGGAAAAAAAATAAGATCACATCCTTAACTTGAAAGTATATAAATATGGGCTAAATTCTATAAGTAGACCATCTTATTAATATATAACCGTTGGCGAATGTTTTATGAAAACTTCCATTTGAACTATAGAAATTTAGGCGAATCTTTGTAATATCAAAAATAGTAAATAATGTAACAACAAAAGTTTGTAGTAAATTTAGATGTCATTCTACAATCCTCAAAACGTTTCTCAAAACTCCTAGCTTGCGCTAATTCACTCTCATCTCACAACTCACAATCACACTACCACACACTCACACTTAGTGTCACTCATTACCACCCACACTATTAAACTCTACCTCTCGCTTTCTCTCACTCACACACACAAACCCTCACTCCATCATTTATAGATACACTCAATGGCACTCCCTTGCTATCCCTCACACTAAGTCAAACAAACTCACGCAACTCACAACTTAAAACTCATATACACAACTCATGCACTTAGCTCGCATTGTGGCCCTCATAGAGAATAAGCTCACATTCTCGTTATCTTTTAATCTCCTTGTACACATTCTGATTTCTCTCATACTTTCACTCACTGTTGATGAATTTTCCACTCACAACCACTATATCAGAGACTGAATTTCATAGCCTCACAAGCTTGCACTCACATCTGCCCCAAATCATAGTCACTCACACATGCACCGACTTCCTTCACTCTCACATTTATAACCACTCATTCACTCATGGCTGGTAACATGCTTATAGCCTTGCACACTCAGCCACTTGCTCACAACTAATTCACTTACCTCACATGTTAGAATAAATTTTCGGATTCTAAATTAATGCATATCAGGAATCTCCTTGCAAGGTTATATAGCCCATACATATTGGAATGCAAAAGCACCACAAGGTAAATTAGAGAGCATATTGTACTACTTTGATTTTTTAGTAGGCTCTTGTTAACAGAAAGCTAGATAGCAGAAGATACCCCAAACATTGATGAATGCAACATATTCTACTAAGTACTTTAAAGTGGAAAATATTTGGTTCAAGTACTGTACAACATAGTCACACATTATGATCCAGACTTGAATAATAAATATGTACATATGCACACATCAAGCACAACAAAAACTATATTGCTTCTCTCACTTGACACTTTGCACATGGTAGATTGTACAAATGGAAAAGCTCTCTTAGCTCTCCTACATACTAGAAGTGATCCTCTACTTTGTGTAGTGATGATAATCCACTATGTTCTAGAGCGTTGACCAATGAAAGATACACCTTCTGGAGATGACCTCACAAGATACAATTTATGCATCATCCATTTGAGTAAGCAACACCACCACAACATTTCCTATACCAATTAGGCCTCCAAATTATTCAACACAAAGTAGCAGAATCACAATGCATATATGAAAACCTACACACCTGCACATTCACCCACATATTTCATTATTAGCATATAAAAGTCTACATTTCTTACATCCTAAGTTGAAAAAAATTTGGAGAGTGTCGAAAAAATGAATTAAGACAACATGCATGAAAAATTTTCTTACATCCTGCTCTAAAATGACTTAAGACAACATGCATGAAAAACTCACAACACATTGAAGCCATATAAACAAGGCAACCCTGATGTTCCTCCTTAAGAAAAGCATGTAGTTCTACCTTGATATGTCAAACAGGGTTCTCCAATGACATATCGAATGGTAAAATCCCGATCATCACAAGTTTTACCATTTTCATAGCAAGAGCATGTTCATAACTCAAAATAACTTTCTGGAACAAAAACAAAATATTATGAATCTTCTGCGCCAATTTTTGTCTTCTCAAATGCTAGTAGAAGAGCTCTTCATACTTGTATTTCTAGCTAGATCGTGTTAAGAAGTCTGTTTCAAATGCGTGTTAAGTTAATAGCATTCCTTCAAAAGACATCGTTATTTAAACTCTCCCTAAATCATGCTGGAAAATGTATATAAGCCGACCAGATAGCATAACATCCTTTCATGTTCATAACCGAGTGAAAATATATAAATTCATCAATACTCAAGCATTTTTTTACACTGATCTATCTCATAGATTGAGGCCAATATCGAAAACATTATACTGGAACGTTGGTGCTTCACAAACTTCAATTTTTATTCTAACACGTTGTGAATACGTGCAAACCAAAAAAACATCATAAGGAGACAAGAAGAAATAGATTGCGAGTACTATATGTCAATAAAGACCTACTCCCTATGTAAATCTACAAGGAAAAACAATACAAATATATGAGAGAGAGAGAGAGCGAAAGGAAAAGTAGACTCTCCAGAAAAAGAAAATTGAACTATAGGGACTCATGTCCTCCTGAGGCAAACACATTCCCCAAAGATCTATGCATTTTCTTGTGTTTGAACACCAAACCTTAGTATAAATTTGAAGAGTATGCAGCAACTCATAAGGACGCCAAACAAGTGGTAGCCCAACAATTTTCTGAAACAAGATCTAGATAACACAAACATATAGATAAAGCAATTAATATACACCCATGCACCAAAGAACAGCATGTTCATTCAAGTGGGCACAACCAAATCATCTTCAATGACAATAAATCATTAACATATACATAGGAGAAATAACTTATCCAATCAAATCCATCGTACAATGACCCTGCAAATGGGCATAAGCATGCGATGGAAAAGAATACATAGTTGTACACATGAACAGATTCACATTCATCACAACATTTCCAGCAACTCATTCGTGTGTGTTTATCCCACATGGAAAACATTCTCCTGAAACTAAAGTGCTATGTGTAACATCATGCACAATCAAAATACTCCCTGTAACTTTCACTACAAGGCCGATAATCTACTCCCATACTAAACTCCTCGACAATAACATCACTACAAAGACATGGCATGAGAACTACGGAAAAAAGTGCATCTTTAGACTTATATGGTTATCAAGGTAGCATCATGTGACTCTAGATGAATTTTATATGAGCTCATAATCATGTGCATCAGTATCATTGCTAGGAATACTTCTGTAAAAACTGTTATCCACAATTTTTTTGGCACAAAATGTTACGGATTCTCTCTCTCTCTCTCTCTCTCTCTCTGAAAGAACAAATTTTTGACTAATTATACGTGGTCGGAAAGAGTATTCCTGCTTCATACAAAATTGCATAAGTCATGTGCCAATGGATGGATGGGCAGTATAGAAGTATACATGGTGGAATATAACATATTCATATATAATAAATTCACATATACACAGCACATCATGGTGCATGACCAAACTTGCACAAGGCAATGATTGTTGTTTGTCACTCGCATATGCCCAATATCTAATGTCTCTCCCAATGTCTCTACAAAACTTGTGCATGTGACACTTAATTCTCTATCTCTGCACATGCATAATACTGCATATTTTTGTTACAAAAAACAACAGAAGAATTGAGCTTTTTGGTCTTATGCTTCGGTATGTTGTAATGATAGTCGTTCGATTCACTGCCTAACTTCCATCAGCTCAGTCCATGTCACGAACTCCTACACAAACTACACAGAAATAATAACATAAATGAGAATAAGAATCAAAGGCGTGATCACGAATATGGACGAGTCTTGCAGGTCACCTTCTCTCCAAACCAAACAATGAGTTAAGTCGTGCACGTGGTTCTTGAGTATCAATGAAATGAGGCCCCTTCTCTTTGCCACATTGCAATTAGAATTACTCTCAAATGAGCATCTTCACCAGACATGGCATAACAGGTTGAATCGAGTTTTGAATTTCAACACCAAGTTCCATGCTTAGAGCCAGGCAAGGTACTAAAACACTCGGTCAAGGTTATGGTGTGAAATCTCAAGGAACGCAAAACCCTATTTGCAAGATCTCATCGATTATAACACAAATGGCCATTTTCACGGTAGAAACGTTTTTAGAAAGCATGAAGCATATCAAATGTTTAGGCACGCAAGTGCAATTGAGGAAGGCGAGTAGACAGAAAATCACATGAGCATGACTAATTTGTACACATACACACACATGCTGCATACTCGTTGGTTGGATCCTCGTGTTTATTTTGCATGTCTTAACATGCGTCATAGTACACGCCGAAAATGTGTATTGGCCTATAAGTCGTCCTTTAGGTGCTCCGTCTTTTTAATATCTTATTTTAACGCTCTAATAGTCTACTTGTTTTTGGTCTACCTTTTTTTCTTAGTGATTGTTATTTGTGAAAGGTAGGGGACAACAGCGGTTCAGGCTTTGTGAGGGCCCATCGTGGAGACACTTCAAAAGAATTCTGGCTCGTTTTCTCCATTTCCATGAGGGCCCATGCTCCTCGGTTCAGTTGTGAGGGCCCATCGTGGAGACACTTCAAAAGAATTTTGGCTCGTTTTCTCCATTTCCATGAGGGTCAGGCTTTCCAAATTTCAATCTGATTGTCCACATTCTGTAGGACAGTTGGTTGAGCTTTGGCTTCTTGAGGCGGAGGTCCAGGGTTCAAGTCCCAGGTTGGACATGTTATGGCTTATGCCAGTTAAACCCAGTTGTAACCATGTCTCCTTCAGTTGTAACCTTGTCTAACCCCTGCTTTGTGAGATAGGGGGGTCGCGCGGATGCTATGCCCATTCACTTGTACAGTTACAATTTAAAAGTTAAAGTCCGGGGGAGTAGGCTTAGGCTGAACCTCCATTTAAAAATAAAAATAAAAAAAAAAAAATCCAATCTGACAGAGATCGAATAGTACAAATGGAGAAAGATTCGACATCCTACGTCTCCGAAGACTTAGTTCTTTGACAGAGAGGGGGAGAGCGAGGGAGAAAGAGCGACAGAGAGGGAGAGAGAGAGATAAAGAGAGAGAAAGAGAGACCAACTTTATGATGTTAATGTGTGTCTCTGAGAGAGAGAGAGGGAGAGAGACCAAGTTTGTAGTTCACCGCTGTGGAAGTAATCGGCAAGACAAAG
>MU262035.1:0-7500 GCA_020310875.1 Ceratopteris richardii | reverse complement strand
AGGCAACACCAAAAGGTATCAGTGTCACATGATCATTATGTAATAAATCATTTGTTTCATGAGCAAAGAGTCTTATGATCATCTATTCTTTATTGACAGGAAGAAAGAGGCCTTGACTAAAACCTAAACATGCATGATGTTTAAGAACGTAGTTGAGACCATCAATAACTAACACAAAGAGAAGAGGGGCCAAGGAGCATCCTTGCAGGATAGAGGATTTTAATCGAATAGCTTGAGAAAACCGGCCATTGATTTTTATCTGTGCTTTTGCATTTCCTAGTAACATAGATATCCTCTTAGTGAGTTTCTAGCCCAACCCAAGTCTTCTAGAGATTGGAGAATGAAGTTCCGCTCAAGTTTATAGTAAGCTTTATCGAAGTCAATCTTAAGGAAGAGAAAATCTTGAGTAGAATCCTTAGCAAAAACAAGACCTTCCCAAACATCAATGATAGCCTCAAGGATGGATCTCCCTTTGAAGAACCCTTTCTTATCCTCACTCATCTGATTGTTTAAGTAACAAGGAATTCAATTAGCAATACTTTTAGCAATGATGTTGTAATCTATTTGTAACATCGTAATTGGATGCCAAATTACAGTCATACTTTTTCTTCCTTTTTGTCAATCAGCTTGATAACACCTTCATTAATACATTCAGATAGCACACCAAAAGAAATGGCCTCTTATTACCCTAGATGTAACAAAGTAGTCACCATGTGCTTAAAGGTCTTGAACAATGCATTGGAGATGCCATTTAACCCCTAGATTCGGCAATTAGGAAGGGAATCGATAACTTCAAGGATCTCATTATCCAAAATGGGAGCTTCAAGAAAAGGCTTCATATTTTTTGTAATTCTGTTCATTCTTACTCTAGAGATGGCCACCACAAAATAGCACCTATGAGGGGAAAGAGGCATGGAAGTCCCCAAAAGCTGGATAAAGTGATTGACAATCAGCATACTATTTTCTTTGTCCCTCTTGCAGTGAATCCAATTTATTTTCACCATAATAGGGATTGCTTCCTTGGATTGCTTCTTCTCGAGGAGGCCACATGTCTTTTAAGTAGGTTTGTCTCCCTTTTCTACCCACCAATCTTTAAAGTATACGTGTAAATTCTTTCTTGGAGTTTCTTCTTCATATCTCAACATGCTTCTAATTTTTTAGAGCCCTATCTAGTATTGCGAGTGGCCTATGTTTAGTTCTACCTCAAGAATTCTTAGTCTCAGATAAAGATTTTCTCTTCTTGCTTGACAAACATTAGGGGAAGAAGTGAGCCCTCCATGGGCCTTTTAAGGATCCCTAAATTTTAAGGATTAAAAAGCTTAATCCATAAGTTTAAGGAGCCATATGAAACCACTAGAAGTATTGTGAAACATAGTAATGTAGATTAAATATTCTATTTTGTCTTTCATATGTGAGCAGCTCTGAGCCTTACGATTGATCTCTAAGCCTTTAGAGAGAGATCCCAAGAAAATATGTGAAAGTGGGGACAAAAGTGTGCTTACTCTCTGCAAAAATCATGGCCATTAAATCATCCAAGATATAATGGTTGTGGGCAAATTGGGCTTGGGTGCATCTTAGCCATCTGATCGGAGCCTCATCTCATGGTTGCCTTTAAAGGCACCCTTTCTCATGGAGGGGGTAAATCCAAGCCATCAGAGCTTGTCTTGATCCGATGTTCACAAATGCAAGCACTCAAATTGCTTGGGATTCAAATTCAGCCGCTCGATTGAATAAGAAATCCAATAGTTGTGTCCAAAGGTGCCTTCTGTAATGATACATTGATCTCATCCATTAGATCTCGTAGATCTCAAGCTAATTCAAGACTCCAAAGTTGCAGATGCCTTGACTTTTGGCATTTAACATTGGCCCTTAGATCTTTGATCAATCCAATGGCTCTAGATAAATTTTCAGGTTTTCAAAACAATCCTCTAAATAAAACCACCGCTTCTAGATGGTTTTTGGATCCTTGACTGCACAAAAACAAGAGAAGCCTATCCCTAGCCTATGGTTTTTAAGGAACTAGAATGTGACCACCACCCTCTTCTCATTGTTCCATGACTAGTCACTCTTTAGTCTAAAAGGCCCATGTAGGGTTCATTTTTTCCCCCAATGATTTTTTGAAGTTTCTTTTGAGTCCTAACAAAGAAATGTCTTGTCCTCATGACATCATCCTCCATCTTATGAGTCCTAACCAAGATGTGTCATGTCTAAGCTTCATCTTCTAGATGCTGAGAAAGGGAAGGAAACACGATTCATGGATATGAACCCGGAATGTTTCATGGAAGTGAGATTAAGAAGGACAAGAAGCCCTAAGGGGATTGTTGAGAGGAGCCCATCTTGTATGACTCCAGAAATAAACATTTTTTTGCAACTTGGAGAAGGAGGAAAAGGACTTGGATTACTCAAGGGGAATTAGTCACTATAATGATCGCAACGATGAGGAAAATCTAGAGGATTCCACTCGCAACTCTTTTTCACAAGTCATAAACAAAAGTTCTGCACATTTTTTTCATGGACTAGGTCGGTGCTTAACTTCTCGAATCTTTGGCACCCAAAGATTCGAGATACGTACATACATACATACATAAATATGCACATAGATGCATGTATGTATGTACATATGTATGTATGTATGTGAGTGCATATATGTATATATGTGTGTGTATGCATGTGTACATATGTGTGTGTAGCATAAAATCATGAGTTTTAACTAATAAGTATCGATTATTATTATTATTATTCACGTATATTTCATTGATTTATTTTCATTTTTTTAACTGTTTTATTTCTGATCTAAATCTTGGTATTCCTTTCACTTTTTCTCAACATACATGAATCTTCTTAAATCTCGATTCACAGATTAGATGAATTTTGACCACATACATACACACACACAGATATATATATATGAAATACGAGTGGCATGAAGCAGTCCATCGTTGTATATTACAACATTGAGATTGTAACAGTACTCGAAGGAGAATCAGCAGGAGCAGCAGAAGAATGGATGGTTACATTGGGGAGGTTATCTGAGCTCAAGGATATCATATCAATTAACGAATAGCTCGTGATAATAGAGAGCCAATGTGTCACTTGAGCTGATGAAGCTGATGACTGCATAGCCACGGATACCACGGAAGTCGCCCGTGCCACCGACAACTGCGATCTCGTTGGTTTTTCCCACAGTGACAATGCCTTGAAGACTGATTGTACCATTGAGGGATCCATCGTTGTACTCCAGCACCTCCACTTCCACACTGTGGTAATCGGGTGTTGCACTAGCTTGGACTGTGTAGCCACGCATGGACCCTAGGAGTCTAGATGTTGCGTCTTCTCCTTCAGTGACATTGAACGCAAAGAGCTTGGTCTGTCCGAAAGTACTCTGCGTGGAATTTAGAGGAGGAATGAGTTCTCCGAGGTAAGCTGCCGTGAGTCCCGCTTGCACGTAATATTTGAGGAAGGGCGTCCCATCTTGCATGATGCTCCAGCTTCTCATTCTCCCGGCAGACTCTGCTTCTTTCGCGCTCCATGCCAACAGGGAAGTAATAATAAGCAGAGCGCTTACGGTTGTAGCTCTACTTGAGACTGGACGAGACATGGACTGTGATGTAAATTAAAACGCAGGTTAGCAGAGAGATGTGGCCCGACGGATGGGTGGATGAGAGATGAGAGGGATTTGAACTGATAGATCGATGGGGAGACGAGCAATCCAATTTCGAAGTCCGAATGATGTTAATGTGTGCGTGTGTGTGAGAGAGAGAGAGACAGGGAGGTATGTACTTGACAAGGGAAGGCAAGGAAATTGGAATTGATGATGTTGGGAGCGCAGGTCCTTTATTTAAATAGCTGGAATACGCCAGATGACTATTTCCGCCTCTGAATTGGTCTTGCCGATTACTTCCACAGCGGTAAATTGCGATGCGGATGGCGTAACAGATTGCATGCAAACTTGGTCTCTCTCTCTCACACACACACATTAACATCATGCGGACTTCGAAATAAACACGAGGTCTCTCTCTCTGTCTCTCGAACCCGCCGCTAGTCATAGAAATACGTCTTTGGAGGCGTAAGGATGTTGAATCTTTCTCCATTTGTATGTTTCGATCTCTGTCAGATTGGAATTTGCAAAGCCAGAAAACGAGTGTCTCCACGCTGGCCCTCACAACTGAACCGCTCATGTCTGCTACCTTTCACAAATAACAATCACAAAAAAAAAAGGGTAGACCAAAAACAAGTACACTATTAGAGCGTTAAAATAAGATATTAAAAAACGGAGCACCTAAAGGACGATTTATAGGTCAATACACATTTTCGGGTGTACTATGACGCATGTTAAGACATGCAAAATAAACACGAGGATCCAACGAACGAGTATCCAACATGTGTGTGTATGTGTGTGTACAAATTAGTCATGCTCATGTGATTTTCTGTCTACTCGCCTTCCTCCATTGCACTTGCGTGCCTAAACCTGCGTGCTTAAGCTTGCGTGCCTAAATGCTTTCTAAGTTATAATCAATGTGATCTTGCAAATAGGGTTTTGCGTTTCTTGAGATTTCACACCATAACCTTGACCCAGAGTTTTAGTACCTAGCCTTGCTCTAAGCATGGAACTTGCTGTTGAAATTCAAAAGCCGATTCAACCAGTTATGCCATGTCTTGTGAAGGTGTTCATTTGAGAGTAATTCTAACCATGAACGAGTCAAAATGAACCTTCTTATCAGATACCTTTATAAATAGGACATCCGCACGTTATAATTTCAAGGGAGAAAATGACAACTTTGCCTCTTACGGATATTATCTACTCAATCATGCTATCTTCCTCATACTTAGAAACAATCAAGCATTATATTCTGTGCTGCTACACAAATTGAAAAAGCAGAACATAAAACCATCAAAAACATAACAAGAACTTCACCTTTCCTAGTTGGGCTTCAAGACCTTCGTTACTACTTAGGGCTAACATACACATGGCTGATCAACCTTCAGATGCCATAGAGACCATGCGTGCTAGGATCTCACAGCTAGAGAGCACACTTACATGACATCTTGGAGCACATAACTAGCTCCAAGAAAGAAGAAGTAGTGCCAGAGATCGACCTACTAGGAATGGAGTTAGATGCTCACCGTGGGCATGAAACCCTAGAAAATTCCTAAAAAGAGTGTTCTAGTAAGAGAATCACGATGGTAGCTTAAGGATCTTAAGGTGCCATGATATGACGGGTCCATTATGGCATGAATTGCCGATGATGTTGATATGTTGCTTAGCAAGTAGGAGCAATGCTTCCATCTATGTCATATGCTGGATGATAGACATATGATTCAATAGGCTACTTACAACCTCAGGACCTTGATTACCACTTAGGTAAATTGCGATGCAGATGGGCTAACAGATTGCATGCCGCAAGCTCCCAACTTGGTCTCTCTCTCTTTGTCTTTGTGACACTTGAGCCTGCCACTAGTCATAGAAATATGTCTTTGGAGATATGGGATATTGAATCTTCTCCATTTCTATGATTGGATCTCTATCACATTGGAATTTGGAAAGCCTGGCGCTCATGGTAAAAGAAGAAAACGACCCTAAATTCTTGTGAAGTGTCTCCACAATGGCCCTCACAACTCAAATGCTCTTTTCTGCTACCTTTCGCAAATAACAAGCACCTAAAGGATGATTTATAGGCCAATATCATGGGTAAGGTTCGCCTAATGGATAGAAGAGCTTTGCAATATCTCGGGTAATGTAATAAAGTAGGTCTATGGTCTAGGGATCTAACTGCTTCAGACAAATCTAAAATTGGATATCGTTTGGTCACTCGTTTGTAGGACCAAAGATCTCAAGAATAGACTTCAAGCATAAGTTCATGTGCTCTCATATTCAAGTGATCCACTTAGCCAAGTGGTTAAGTCTCAAGGTTGTGAAGGGTGAAGTCTTGGGTTCAACTCCCATGGGGAGCATGGGGAGAGAGTTTTACCCAAGGAGCTCTAGAGCCTTCTAACTCAAGTTAAGGTGAGTTAACTTGAGTCCAGTGGACTTAACGTAAGTGGCAAGTAACCAACCACTAGTAGACTCTAGTGGAAGGTACTAAAGCAGTGGTCGAGATCACTCCAGCCACTAATAGACTCTAGTGAAAGATATGAAAGGAGTGGAGGAGATTGCACATGCACTTGTGGACTCTAGTTACATTTCTGGTCCTTGTTGATTTGAGCAGCTATATATACAGGCATAAGGTTGGGAGGAGAGTCATCTCTCTAGCACGTGGTGGTCCTAATCCTTAGGTTGTTACATTGGTATAAGATCTCTAGGCAAGCTTCTATGGAGACCTTTGATAGCTCATCATCTTCCCCATGAGATTTCATGGACACTTTGCTCTTATGATCTCCTTCATCAAGATCTCATGAGCTTGATGATCTATTTGCCTTATCATTGTGTGCAAGATTCTCTTTAGAAATTCCTGTATAAATTTTAGCATGTAACCGAGGGAGAGAGATGTGCTCACATGTTCACTCACGGCTATTCATTCTCGTGGCTCTGCATCCGAGGTGTACACCAGAGTAAAATGGAACAACGTTATGGCTTCGTACACTGCAGTCCTGGGGTTCGAACCATGACGCTGAGTTTGAGAACTTTTCGTTGTGCCAATTGAGCTAATCACGCATTTCAAATTTCAAGCGACCGAGTTGCATTAATTTTAAGATTCAATCATCCTGCTGGCCGCTGCAAAAGCTCAAAAATCATCAGCACATAAAAGGGACCATCTTCACAGGTTGATATGTAGAATTGAACCCACATGCTTGTCTTGGAAGTTCATTTTCATGACCATGCTGGCATGATCATTTCTTAAGAGCTTGCACATGGAATCGATATCTATTGTAAGGTTTAGTTTCCAAAAGCCTTCAGAAAGAACATACATCACAAGAAGCACCTCACAATATTCGAACTCGGTGAGGTTACTCGGAAAATGTTATTGTATCTAACAAGGCCGACGGCTAATATTTTTTCTCTATGTGACCCTTGATATCCAACGTTCGTAAGACCTTCTAACCTCGGTGGCCTTAGCTCCAAATTAAAGAGATCAATTAAAGAAAAGGACACAGATTACTCTTAGATTTGAATCATTCTTTCCCGCCATATCTGAAGCTCTTTGCTTCATCTCAAGCCTAGATCAACTGAATCACAACCCTGGACTTGAACTCAAGTCGACGGCCGAGTGATCACTAGTTTTTGCCAAGAAGATAAGCTTGAAGACATGTCAAGAAGGGATCCAACATTTACATTCATATTATATGTGAAAATTCAGGTTCTAATTGAGTGGAGGACCATGGCAAGTTTTATTTTGCATTCGGGATTCAAACATCTTGTCCATAGACTCAGGTGGCTATGTTGGAAACAAAAAGGAAAGCCCCTCTTTGTATCAAGTTCAAAGGAGGACTTTATTTCTTCAAAGCTTGAAGCATATAGATTCATGGACTAAAGGATGGAGAATGGATCTTCCCGAGGATCAA
>MU262034.1:67500-72500 GCA_020310875.1 Ceratopteris richardii | reverse complement strand
TGTTTGTAAAGCTTGAAGATTTCAATACACAGGTGGATACAAGATGGGAGATGCTCTACAGATAGAGAAATTGGATAGGGAAAACTATCCTGCATGGTCAATGAGGATGGAAGCTCATCTTATGAGCAAAGATTTAATTGGTTACATCACAGGAGAAGAAGAGAAGCCAGAGTTCAGAGATCCTAGTGTTCCAACTAGGGAAGAGTTAGCAGATCTGAAAAATTGGATGAAGAAAGATGCTCAAGCTAGGAGCATTATCTATATGGGAGTCAATGATTACTTGTTACCTCATATTAGAGGTCTTGAAAGTGCAACTAACATATGGAATGCTTTGGAGGAGCATTTCCAGAACACTACAAAGTCAAGGAAGGCATCCTTATGGGCAGAGTTCACTACCTTCAAGAAGAAGGCCTCTCAATCCATCTCAGACTATGTAACAAGGATGAAAGATATTGTAGATGCTTTAGGAGCTGTTGATGAAGACATTGAGGAGGATAAATTGGTAAGGCAAATCCTTACAGGGTTGAGAGGTGATGACAAATGGAAGCCATTTATTTTGTCTACAGAACTATCACTTGACAATTTCACTCCTGATTTAAATCAATTGTTAGGTCATATGCTAACATTTGAGCAGGATGTTAAAGGAGATGGTGACAAGAGTACAGGACATGCAATGTACTCAAAGGACAAGAAGAAGAATAGCAAAGGAAAACAACAAGCAGGTGAAGATGAAGGAACAACTACTCAAGCCAACTTCCTAAGAGGAAGAGGAGGTGGCAAAGGTAGAGGAAGAGGCAGGAACAACAAAGATGGAGGCAAAGCTTGCTGGATTTGTGGTAAGACAAATCACTTAGCTAATGATTGTTGGCATAATAATCAGAATAATGGTGGATACAATCAAAATTATAATTCAAGAGGAAGAGGTGGCAGAAATCAAAGAGGTAATTATAGAGGTAGAGGTGGAAGGAATTACTTTGGAAGAAATGCAGGTAGAGGATTCCAAAGTCAACAATATAACAACACCTACTACAATTATGCTTCAGATCAAAAGGAAGATTCAACATTGATAATGAATGCAACTTGTGAAAGGCAGAGTGAAGATCAAAGAGTCTTCTACATTGACTCAGGGTGTAGCAATCACCTGAGTGGTAACATATCTTTGATGACTGATTTGGAGAGTAAAGTTTTTAATCATGTTGTTCAAACAGGTGACAACATAAAGCACAATGTGAAGTCAATTGGATCAGTGAAGGCCAAGGATGGAAGCACCTTATTGAGTAAGGTTTTGTATGTTCCTACAATCCCTAAGAATTTGATAAGTGTAGGTCAAATTGTTGAAAAGGGATATGAAGTAAGGTTCACTAATGATGGAGTATATGTGGAAGACCCTAGCCAAGGGTATAAACAGATTGTTTCAGGAAAAAAAGAAGGAAGATTATTTACATTGAAGATTCAAGGCAACATTGGTCATGCTATGTTCACATATGGAGGTCATAAGATCTCTGAGTTAGATCTTTGGCACAAGAGGCTTGGACATTTCAATGAAAGAGGTATTAAAGATATGGTTAACAATGGTTCAGTGCTTGGATTGCCTAATGTTGCAGGTCAACATATGACATACAAATGTGAGGCATGTCAATTAGGTAAGGCTCATAAACATTCCTATTCCAAGCATGGTTTTATGTACTCAGAGAAGCTTGAGTTGGTACACACAGATGTGTGGGGACCATCAAAAGATTTCAGTATAAATGGATCAAGGTATTATGTGATTTATGTTGATGATGCTACTAGGTGGATCACTATCTATGTGATCAAAGATAAGTCAGAAGTGTTTAATACATTTAAACACTATCATGCATATGCAGAAAGAATTACAGGTCATAAGTTGAAGAGACTAAGGTCAGATGGAGGGGGAGAGTATTTCTCTAATGAGTTCAGTGATTACTTATGGAATGCAGGTATAAAAAGGGAAGTTACTTGCAGGTACTCTCCTCAACAAAATGGTGTTGCAGAAAGGAGAAATAGAACAATTGTTGAGTTTGCAAGATCCATGATGAAGGAGAAAAATTGCCCTAATTATTTGTGGGCTGAGGCTGTAAATACAGCCACTTATTTGGTCAATAGGTTACCATGTAAAGCCTTGCAGGGTATGACACCATATGAGGCTTGGTGGGGTAAAAGACCTACCTTGGATCATTGCAGAGTATTTGGGTGTGTGGCATATGCATATGTGCCATCACAATTAAGACACAAATTGGAACCTAAAGCTGAAAAGTATGTTTTCATTGGCTATGATGACAAGCAGATGGGCTATAGATTGTGGAGTCCATCAACAAAGCAATTTATGGTTTCTAAGGATGTTACATTTGATGAACAAAGCACTTGGTATGCAGGTACAATCAATATCAATACAGATGATGAAGAAGAAGTGAGTCAAAGAAAAGGTAAATCAAAAGTTCAAATATTTGATGAGCAAGAGAATAATGAAGTGCAGGTTGAAGTGGAAGAGACACCAAGATTTGATCCTGAATGTGAAGAGCCAGAAACCTCAAGGAGTGGAGAACTCAGAAGGTCAACAAGAAATAGGTGGCAACCTACAAGGTATAGTTATGATACTTCATTTCTAGCCACAAAAGATTATGCTTATATGGTGAATACAGATGAAGACCCTTCTACATATGAAGAGGCAAAAGGTAAGGACAAATGGGAGAATGCTATGCAGGAGGAATATGATGCACTATTGGAGAATCAAACTTGGGATTTGGTTCCTAAACCAAATAGTCAGAAGATTATTGGATGCAAGTGGGTCTATAAGACAAAAAGGTTTGCAGATGGAAGTGTGTCTAGATACAAAGCTAGACTTGTTGTCAAAGGCTTTGCTCAAACATATGGTATTGATTATGATGAGACCTATAGTCCTGTGGCAAAGATGACAACCATAAGGACACTTATTGCTATTGCTGCATGTAAAGGTTGGAAGCTATGTCAACTTGATGTGAAAAATGCTTTTTTGAATGGTTACATTTCAGATGATGTATTTATGGAGCAACCTCAAGGGTTCAGAGATAAAAGGTATCCAGATCATGTGTGCAAGCTCAAGAGAGCTTTGTATGGCTTGAAGCAGGCCCCAAGGGCATGGAACTATAGACTTGTGAAGTTCCTAAAAGTACTTGGTTTTCAGGTGTCTAAAGCAGATAGTAGCTTGCTTGTCAAGGCAAGTGAAAATGGTTTCATATACATGTGCATATATGTTGATGATATAATTCTTACAGGTACAGATGAAGAAGGAATACAAAAGCTTAAGAGGCAAATGGAAAAGGAGTTCAAGATAAGTGACTTGGGAGACTTATCATATTTCTTGGGCATGGAGATTACATATACTCAACATGGAGTATTTGTGACCCAAGAAAGGTATTTGAAGAACTTGTTAATCAAGTTTAAAATGGATGATTGCAGGGTAGCACCTACACCAATGGAGGTGAATCACAAATTGAGTAAGTATGGAGGTGAAGAATTCAAGGACATGAGACAATATCAGAGTTTGGTTGGTAGTCTTATCTATGCTACTCTAACTAGACCTGATTTATCATATGCAGTAGGAGTTTTGTCTCAATTTATGCATTGCCCAAGGAAAGAACATTGGATTGCAGGACAAAGGGTGTTGAGGTACATTAAGGGTACACTCAATGAAGGTTTGTATTATGGGTTTACCTCAGATACAAATATCAAAGTTTATAGTGATGCAGATTGGGCAGGTAATCCAGATGATAGAAGATCAACCTATGGATACATGTGTTATGTGGGAGATAAGTTAATCTCATGGTGTTCTAAGAAGCAACATACAGTTGCTTTGTCTTCTACAGAAGCTGAGTATAAAGGCATGGTTGAAGCAGCAAAGGAAGTGATTTGGCTCAAGACCTTGATGAAGAGTCTTGACATTATGCATGGGGTACCAATTATATATGGAGATAACATGAGTTCATTGTATTTAGCTGCTAATCCTGTTTTTCATGCCAGGACCAAACACATTGAGATTCAGTATCACTTTCTAAGAGAGAAGGTGATGGATAAAGAGATTGAAGTAATCCATACTTCAACAAAAGATCAGATAGCTGATATGCTTACAAAAGGCTTGGATGGACCAAAGTTACAAAGGTTCAAAGACATGGCAGGTATAAAGAAGATAGTGAAGACCTCAATTGATGATTGAGGGGGAGCTGTTGGTGCAGACCAATCACCAATTGAAGGCTTGGAAGGTTAAAGAGTGAAGGAAGGATCAACTATTGAAGCT
This sequence comes from Ceratopteris richardii, assembly GCA_020310875.1. Lineage (NCBI taxonomy): Eukaryota > Viridiplantae > Streptophyta > Polypodiopsida > Polypodiales > Pteridaceae > Ceratopteris > Ceratopteris richardii. The sequence continues at coordinate 68,209 of MU262034.1, read as the reverse complement.
TGGAAGAAAGACATATTCAGAGGATAAGAGAAGTGTACACATATGTACATTAATATAGTCATAGGTGACTTAGATCTTTGTTTGAGTAAGAATCTTGTACAAATTATCTATAAATACTTTGAGAAAAGTCGGGGCATGTATGAGAGCATATGTAGAAACCAAGATTGAGAAAGTTAGGAGTCAAGAGATAGAGAAAAGTTAGTTGACTTAGCTCTCATCACTCAGTTGTAATTTTCTGAGTTAATGAAGAAATATTGCACCCGATCTTTTCGTGTCTGCTCCTTCTGTGTTTGATCAATTGTGAAATCCTTTTGAGGATATCTAAGTTGTTAGTTAATGAGCCTGTGACCTGAATTTCAGAGTCTAATTGTAAACAGGCTAGGAGAATTGTGAGTAGGAACATTCATATGTGTTGAGTGTCTACAGTTCTCTGAAACAGGCGCAAATTTCGAGTTTAATCTTTTGGTCAGTGCTCACTCCATAGTTTAAAGTTTTGTGCAAGCAAACACTTAATCTTTAAGTTGGAAGGTGATCTACTCGTGGCTAAAAGCATTTGGCAAAACGGGTTAGATATTGTGAGAACCAAAGTTAAGAAGTTAGGGGTGTCTAAATCGACTTCTCAGAAGTGCAGATTCAGACATAGGTAACTTGTGAAGACAATTTCTCAAGTTATACTAAAGCTTATGAAGTAATTCAACTTGGAGGTGAT